>JASAMZ010009112.1:0-36796 GCA_030248115.1 Linhomoeus sp. GSCO2_2 | reverse complement strand
ATGGCCATCTTCAGGCAACTGTCATCTCACTGGCGATCGCCTGGTTGATAAGTTCCAACCCATCTAGGGTAGATGGCTGTTGCTTAAAATACAACTGGTGACTGACTTCAGGATGCGCAGACTGCACCTTGAAATTGGTTGTCACTCTAAGCCTCTGCTGAGACTGTCAAGTGCAATGTCTACTGAGTTAGGTGCATACTTTAAGTACACTGAACATCGCACCCATTTTGAGATGGAAACTGCCTCATCCGTCTGGCATTTGTCATCTTTCATGCAGAAGATGGCCATTGGCAGGCCAATGTCATCTTTCCCCGAGAAAGTGGTGATTGTGTGACCCGTCAGACAATCTTCATCTAGATGGCACTGGAGATGGCAATTGCCAACAACAGCAATGCGTCAGCTTGCATAAATTAGTTGTGCAACCTAATGATTGGCAGTCTAGTCATCTAAGGATGTGTGACTGTGATGATGCAGAGCTGCTGGTATGCGTGTTATGTTATGTGTTACTGTGCTACATTTGAAGATGGGCTCCCACCCCTAGTCGATATCCGCCGCGTTAATCGACAAGAATATTGGATGTGGCTGGCTCAAGCTTCAGTACGCCTCGTGTGGGCGGTACACTGTGCCCACCAATTCTCAAGTGCAATGCTTCCCAGGTGGGGAGCCCAGTACCAGGAAGAAGCGGCCAACGTCGCACCAAGACTGGTCGCCAGAGTCGCTGGTCTGTGTCTGTTCTGGAGGACCAATAGTCGCTCCTTGGCCACCAGCACCAGACTGCACTGGTTCAACAGGAAACATGGAATGGTGAAGAGGCTTCTGAAGAGGTCGTTGGCGTTGAAGTGGACCTCGCAGAGCTGGCAATTGAGCAGCTCGTCCAGCAGGTGCAGAGAGACGACCAGGCTGCCCACTGAGTTGGTCACGTCGCTGACCACCTCTATCAGGTAGAAGTGGAGAGCCCTCTTGGAGGCAGTCTTATCTTGGAAGGCGGAGTTCAGGATCAGCATGGAGACAAAGGCGCCCACGACCTGACAATGTGCATAATCACAGTACTTGTAACTTGGAGGACTTATAACTCCTGTGTCCAGCTAAGCGCTAGTTCTGTCATCCAGGTTACCATTCGTTCTTGCATTCAGGTAACCATTGGTTCAGGCCACCGCTTGTTCTTACATACTGACCATTTCTTTTTTCGCCCGCCCTCAGGCGGGCGACACCATACGAGAGCTCGGCGTGCGTGCGTGCGTACGTACGTACGTACGTACGTGCGTCCGTCCGTAACGCTCCCAGATCTCGGCGTTGGAAAGTCGTAGAGCGGAGACCTTAGGCTCTACGGATAGGTCTCGACTCACTGATCATTCCGCTAAGAGGTTTCGAAATTCAAAAGTTTGAATTGCGCGCGCTACAGTAATCCGAAGGTCAAAACGCAAAACGGCTCTAGCTCGCTCGTCTTACGTCGTAGAGCGGCAATCGACACGTCAGGTGAAAGCTCTCGACACGTTCTTTCATGCGATTGCAAAAGTTCTTCCAATTACGCAAACACGCACCGCCGAAAACGCCAGTCTCGACATTTCGACGCTGAAATCGCTCTAACTCGCTCAGTTTGCGTCGTAGAGAGACAATCTCGAGCTTTTTGGATAGCTTCCGACTCGCTGATCATTTGTTCTCCTGTGATGGGGTTAAGCAAGCTTTAGGTTAAGATGATTTACCGTCTGCTGCTCTCATGCCTTAGATTCCCAGGGTGTTTCACTGTCCGCTAACCTTTACTGTTTGTCTGAGAACCTGCTCTATGTTTTGGTTTAGGCACGGTACTTATAAGCGTTCGCTCTCTTCTATTTCGGAGTCCTGCTTACAAAGAAAGATCGAAAACAAAACAAATGTGAACCACCCAAAAGTGGTATCACACTCCCATCGGTCGAAATTCAAAAGTTTGAATTTTGCGAGTTACAGTAACTCGAAGGTGCAAAAGCACAAAATGGCTCTAACTCGCTCGTCTTACGTCGTAGAGCGGCAATCGACACGCCAGGTGAAAGCTCTCGACGTGCTCTTTCATGCGGCTGAAAAACTTTGTTCAATTACGCAAACACGCACCACTGAAACGCCATTTTCGGGATTTTGACGCTAAGATCGCTCTAACTCGCTCAACTTGCGTCGTAGAGAGACGATCTCGAGCTTTTTGGATAGCTCCCGACTCACTGCTCATTTGTTCTCCCATTGGTGGAAATTCAAAAGTTCGAATTTCGCGAGTTACAGTAACTAGAAGGTGAAAAAGCACAAAACGGCTCTAACTCGCTCGTCTTACGTCGTAGAGTGGCAATCGACACGGCAGGTGAAAGCTCTCGACGTGTTCTTTCATGCGGCTACAAAACTTTGGTCAATTACACAAACACGCACCGCAGAAAACGTCATCGCCATTCTCGCGATTATAACACTGAGATCGCTCTTTGCTGCATGCAGAAGTGCGACACAGTTTGATTGCTCGTAGTGCGCTCTTTTGTGCTCTGTCAATTGTTTGCCAAAACTTTTACAAGTTTTTGTCACTTTTTTAAAAGCGTTGCTTGAAAGAGGGATGTTCTTGCTCTAAAAGCCAAATCGCGGGCGAAATCAATATTGCTAATGCAATACCCTCTTGCGAAGCGGGGGCTCATGAAGCGGAGCATGCGGGCGATGAACTCTCGCACTCTCTGCAGAAAGAACGCAACTCTTTGCAATGTCAGTCAGAATACAAACTCAACTTTTAATACCGGAGCTTGTTTCGCCCGCCCTCAGGCGGGCGACACCATACGAGAGCTCGGCGTGCGTGCGTACGTCTGTGCGTGCGTGCGTCTGTAACGCTCTCAGATCTCGGCGTTGGAAAGTCGTAGAGCGGAGATCTTGGGCTCTACGGATAGGTCTCGACTCACTGATCATTCCGCTAAGAGGTTTCGAAATTCAAAACTTTGAGTTGCGCGGGCTACAGTAACCCAAAGGTCAAAACGCAAAACGGCTCTAGCTCGCTCGTCTTACGTCGTAGAGCGGCAATCGACACGTCAGGTGAAAGCTCTCGACGTGTTCCTTCATGCGGCTGCAAAAGTTTTCTCAATTACGCAAACACGCACCGCGAAAAACGCCATTCTTGGCATTTCGACGCTAAAAACGCTCTATCGCGCTTAACTTGCGTCGTAGAGAGACGATCTCGAGCTTTTTGGATAGCTCCCGACTCACTGATCATTTCTTCTCCCATTGGTCGAAACTCAAAAGTTTGAATTTCGCGAGTTACTGTAACTCGAAAGTGCAAAAGCACAAAACGGCTCTAACTCGCTCGTCTTACATCGTGGAGTCGCAATCGACACGTCAGGTGAAAGCTCTCGGCGTGCTCTTTCATGCGGCTGCAAAAGTTTGTTCAATCACGCAAACACGCACCGCAGAAAACGCCATTCTCAAGATTCTAACACTAAGATCGCTCTTTGCTACATGCAGAAGTGCGACACGGTTTGATTGCTCGTGGTGCGCTCTTTTGTGCTCTGTCAATTGTTTGGCAAAACTTTTACAACTTTTTGTCGCTTTTTTAAAAGCGTTGCTTGAAAGAGGGATGTTCTTGCTCTAAAAGCCAAATCGCGGGCGAAATCAATATTGCTATGCAATACCCTCTTGCGAAGGGGTGGGGGAGCTCGTGAAGCGGAGCATGCGGGCGATGAACTCTCGCACTCTCTGCAGAAAGAACGCAACTCTTTGCAATGTCAGTCAGAATACGAACTCAACTTTTTAATACCGGAGCTTGTTGCATCCAGGCAACCATTCGTTCTTGCATTCAGGTAGCCATTCGCTCTTTTATTCAGGTCACCGCTAAATCTTGCATACAGGTAACCACTAGTTCTTGCACACACGTGTAAGCGCCAACCGGCCAGGGGGGGGGGGTCGGGGGGTATAGGACCCCTCAGGGGGGGGGGGGGTCTGAGGCCCCTGGAGGGGGGGGGGGGGGGTCAGATGACCTAAAAATTTTGCTAAAAAAGTACCAAAAAATAAGAAAATTTTGCAAAAATACGCCAAAAAGTGCCAAAAATGGCTTAATTTTGGTTAAAAATGTCCAAAATATTGCGCCGCAGGCGAAAATCTTGCTATTTTCAAGCGCCGAAGGCGAAATTTTTGCCATTTTTAAGCGCCGCAGGCGAAAATTTTTGAAATTTTAGGGGGGGGGGGGGTCTTTTGGGGAAGGCGGGAGGGGGGTACCTGGGGGGTATGGGGGGGGGGGGGGGGGTACACTTTTCGGGGTGGGGGGGGGGGGGGGGCTTACCCCCCCCATACCCCCCCCCCCCGGTTACACGTATGTTCTTGCATCCCGGTGACCATTTGCTCTTGCAACAATCACAAAGTTTGGTAAGGTGCAGTGTTCGTTCACATGGGTGCAGTTCATACCGTACCCCAAAGGGTGTGGCGACGTAGATGTCCACCCACTGTTGCCAGACGCTCAGGTCGTGGAACGTCCTTTTGTCACTGGTCAATTGGGTCACTTGGGCGACCCTTTGCTGGGCAAGGGTAAGGGCAAAACCCGGCTTCCAAACGGGGCACCTTTTCTCAAAGGCTCTGATGCAGTGAGACTGACGTCTGATTTCAAAGGACCTGGGGCCGGTGTCGCACAACCCACTGCTACATATGTATGGATCTACACAAGCTGCCAGCGGTACTGAGGACATCTTACAGCCGTCAGTCAGCAATGCAGCAATCTTAACCAAGTGGGTTAGTCTTGGATTGTCACGCATGAAATATGAATCCGCTGAGCGTTAATTATGACGCACTTACAGTAGTGACATCTGGACCTACTGGTCGCGAAATTGGAATCAACTGGTTGTGCACGACAGGCGCCTGCGCTGCCCTTTGTCTCTGAGTGTCGCTGCTTGGCGCCACAACTGCGCTCTCGAGGGTCGTCTCTCGTGGGAGAAGTGGTACGCTTCCCAGCAGCCAATCAGCGCCTCCAGAGTCTCATTCGTTTGACCTCCCTCGCCAATGGGGGGAACGGCCTCCAGTTTGCAAGATTCATACGCGCACACCCACGGGTGGAGGTAGTCCGCCCTGAAACCAGCTCCAGCAGTGTCTGAAGTAGCGCTACCAGGAAGCGCAAGCACTGCAAATCGTGTCGAACTCTCTTCCAGGGAAAGTTTCGCCTGAGGGACTCCAGACAATCTTTCCCGTATCACGTCTTGGATTATCCCATATTGACCTAGATGCCCGCCGGTTGATCATCTTACTCCGGGACCGTTCAGTGAACGAAAATGAAGTGTGCGGAAAATGTCATTTCGCTGGGATGGATTGACAATGGATGCGTTGCGTGACAAGGATCACCAGCTGGTTGGTGCCCTATCGCGAAAGGATATGTATGTAGGTAGGTGGGTACGTATGTACAACACACTGCGATATTGTGCGACATGAGACGTGCATGTCAAGCTGCTTACACACCTATTCTTTCTGCCTACCAGCACGCAATGTATACTGTAGTGTATGTAGTACTTGATCTTGTCAAGTCGAGAACTTCAGTGCGTCACTTCGGAATGTAGAAATAGTAGAACCGTGTTGCGTCAAACTGCTTACATCCCTATTCTTGTACTAGCACGCGGTGTATCAGACTGACCTCAAGGCGAGTCGGCTCGTGGTAGCGTTGTACGTGATCTTGCTCCCCAGTCGGGCGACCAACCGAGCCCTTTTGGCTATCCTGTGTGGCATGTAAGCGGCACGTTTAGTATGTAGGAACATGTTTAGATATCGTTTATCCAAGTTCTGAATTAAGATTAAGGGCGATTCATTATTTAGTGGAGTTATTTAGAAAACCAGTGTCTTCGTTTCCACTTGGCGCAAAGCCGTTTCGAACCTCTCCAAACGGCCGACGCTTCCCTCGCCGAAACCAACTTCGCAATGCGGCATCAACAGCACGAAGTACAGGAACAAAATCAGCTCACTACGCATCGTCAACAAACTGTACATAGCTGTATTTTCGTTTTACATTTCAACTTTACAGACGAAAGCTCATGCGTCAGTAGACAGTCAGTGTTCTAGACAATAAACCATATGCCGATCCGGCTCTTCCAAAGAGCAGGTGAACATCAACCAGTCAATCAAGTGGCACCAAAGGTCATAGAAGATCTAAATTAGAACAAACGCCTGACCAAACGTCTCGTCAGAACAAACGCCTCGTCAGAGTCGGAAGTCGATTTTGACAAACTAGAAGTGAGCGGAGCAGCGTTTTACTCTACCAAAGTGGATGACCTCGTGGTAAAGCTAGACGTGTCAATAGCGTTTGGCGTTTCAGAAGTGTTTCAGATGTCTAGTCAGAGTCGGAAGTCGATTTTGACTAACTAGAAGTGAGCGGGGCAACGTTTCACATAGCCAAAGTGGAAAATTTCGTGGTAAATCTGAGTCTATCAATGGCGTTTGGCATTTAAGAGGCGCTTCAGATGTCTCGTAAGAGTCAGAAGTCGACTTTGACAAGCTAGAAGTGAGGGGGGCAGCGTTTCACATGTCCAATGTGGACAATTTCGTGGCAAATCTGGATTTATCAATGACGTCTGGCATTTCAGAGATTGTTTCAAATGTCTAGTCAGAATCTAAAGTCGATTTTGACAAACTAGAAGTGAGCGGGGCAACATTTCACGTGGCCTAAGTGGAACATTTTGCGGTAAATCTGAATTTATCAATGGCGTTTAGCATTTCAGATGTGTTTCGGAGATCGTCAGTGTCGGAAGTCGATCTTGGCAAACTAGAAGTGAGCGGGGCGGCGCTTCACATGACCAAGGTGGAACATTTCGTAATAAATTTGGATTCATCAATGGCGTTTGGCATTTCAGAGGTGTTTCAGATGTCTCGTTAGAGTCGAAGTCGATTTTGACAAACTAGAAGTGAGCTGGGCAACATTTCACAAGGCTAAAGTGAAAAATTTCGACGTAATTCTGGATTTGTGACTGGCATTTTGTGCCTCAGATGTGTTTCAGATGGTTTCGTCAGAGTCGGAGGTCGGTTTTGACAAACTAGAAGTGAGCGGGACAACGTTTCACATGGCCAAAGTTGAAAATATCTGGATTTATCAATGGCGTTTGGCGTTTCAGAGCTGCTTCAGATGTCCAGTCAGAGTCGGAAGTCGATTTTGACAAACTAGAAGTTAGCGGGGCAGCGCTTCACATGACCAAGGTAAAACATTTCGTGATAAATTTGGATTTATCAAAAGCGTTTGGCATTTCAGAGGTGTTTCAGATGCCTCGTTAGAGTCGAAGTCGATTCTGACAAACTAGAAGTGAGCTGGGCAACATTTCTCAAAGCTAAAGTGGAAAATTTTGAGGTAATTTTGGACTTGCGACTGGCATTCTGGCTTCAGATGTGTTTCAGCTGGTGTCGTCAGAGTCGGAGGTCGGTTTTGACAAACTAGAAGTGAGCGGGACAACGTTTCGCATGGCCAAAGTGGAAAATTTCGAGGTAATCTGGATTTATCAGTGGCGTTTGGCGATTTAAGGGTGTTCAGATGTCTCCTCAGAGTCGGAAGTAGAGTTTCTACCGTGTCCATCTATTAAACAATACAGTACAGTGCACCGATGCTCGCTCGGCTGATATACACAAGTATGCATTTGAGGCTACACAGGTACTAGCCGTTCCTTCCTGTTGCAGAAGAATTTCTGTGATCTGAATAGCATGGAATGTAGTCGTCAATGGCCGTAATGTCCTGTTGCATGATCTGTCCTGTTGAAGGTCTGTCCGTTGCATGGTCTGTCCTGTTGTGAGCCAACAGCGCTGGTCGCCTCGCGAGCGCGCCGCAACGTCCGTCCTGTTCATTGTCAAGGTCTGACCTGTTGCAAGATTTGTCCTGTTGCAAAATCTGTCCTGTTGCAAGATTTGTCCTGTTGCAAGATCTGTCCTGTTGCAAGATTTGTCCTGTTGCGGAAGGTCTGTCCTGTTGCAAGATCTGTCCTGTTGCAAAATGTGTCCTGTTGGAAGATCTGTCCTGTTGCAAAATCTGTCCTGTTGCAAGATCTGTCCTGATGCAAGATCTGTCCTGTTGCAAAATCTGTCCTGTTGCAAGATTTGTCCTGTTGCAAGATTTGTCCTGTTGTGGAAGGTCTGTCCTGTTGCAAGATCTGTTCTGTTGCAAGATCTGTCCTGTTGCAAGATTTGTCCTGTTGCAAGATTTGTCCTGTTGTGGAAGGTCTGTCCTGTTGCAAGATCTGTTCTGCTGCAAGATCTGTCCTGTTGCAAGATCTGTCCTGTTGCAAGATCTGTCCTGGTGCAAGATCTGTCCTGTTGCAAGATCTGTCCTGCTGCAAGATTTGTCCTGTTGCGGAAGGTCCGTCCTGTTGCAAGATCTGTCCTGTTGCAAAATCTGTCCTGTTGCAAGATCTGTCCAGATGCAAGATCTGTCCTGTTGCAAAATCTGTCCTGTTGCAAGATTTGTCCTGTTGCAAGATCTGTCCTGTTGCAGGATCTGTCCTGTTGCAAGATTTGTCTTGTTGCGGAAGGTCTGTCCTGATGCAAGATCTGTCCTGTTGCAAGATCTGTCCTGTTGCAAGATCTGTCCTGCTGCAAGATCTGTCCTGTTGCAAGATTTGTCCTGTTGCGGAAGGTCTGTCCTGTTGCAAGATTTCTCCTGTTGCATGATTTGTCCTGTTGCGGAAGGTCTGTCCTGATGCAAGATCTGTCCTGTTGCAAGATCTGTCCTGTTGCAAGATCTGTCCTGTTGCAAGATCTGTCCTGTTGCAAGATCTGTCCTGTTGCAAGATCTGTCCTGTTGCAAGATTTGTCCTGTTGCGGAAGGTCTGTCCTGTTGCAAGATTTCTCCTGTTGCAAGATTTGTCCTGTTGCGGAAGGTCTGTCCTGATGCAAGATCTGTCCTGTTGCAAGATCTGTCCTGTTGCAAGATCTGTCCTGTTGCAAGATTTGTCCTGTTGCGGAAGGTCTGTCCTGTTGCAAGATCTGTCCTGTTGCAAAATCTGTCCTGTTGCAGAAGGTCTGTCCTGTTGCGAGCCAACGGCGCTGGTCGCCTCGCGCGACCATCCTGTTGCAACGTCTGTACTGTTGCAGCATTTGTCCTGTTGCGGAAGGTCTGTCCTGTTGCAAGATTTGTCCTGTTGCGGAAGGTCTGTCCTGATGCAAGATCTGTCCTGTTGCAAGATCTGTCCTGTTGCAAGATCTGTCCTGTTGCAAGATCTGTCCTGTTGCGGAAGGTCTGTCCTGTTGCAAGATCTGTCCTGTTGCAAAATCTGTCCTGTTGCAAGATCTGTCCTGATGCAAGATCTGTCCTGTTGCAAAATCTGTCCTGTTGCAGAAGGTCTGTCCTGTTGCGAGCCAACGGCGCTGGTCGCCTCGCGCGACCATCCTGTTGCAACGTCTGTACTGTTGCAGCATTTGTCCTGTTGCAGAAAGTCTGTCCTGTTGCAAGGTAAACGGCGCTGACTGCCTCGCGAACGCGCCGTACAAAGCGCCGCGCAAAACAAATGGTAGAGAGCCGGCAGATCCAATGCGAGCTAAGGGGAGCGAGCCTGGTCGAGCGGCGCGAAGTTCTTTGGTGGGGATGCCTGCGCGAGCTCTGCCAATGCGCTTTACTGCCCTAAGCGAGCGAGCTTCTCTGCGGGACGCCGCTGGCTGGCTGCTGGCTTCCTGGCGCGTGCGCGCTGAAGCGTCGCGTGGCGAAGTGCTAGCGAGGCAAGCGCGTGCTGAAGCGCGCGTGGCGAAGTGCTAGAGAGGCAAGCGTACTCAGACGGACAGACAAAACACCTAGCTAGCATAGTAATGTAGATAGATGTATGTAGCTGCCGAATCTCGAAATAGATATTGTTACCCAAGTCGACCGTCCATCCTGATCAAATGAAACATCAAACGGTCAGTAACTGACCCAGAGTGTGGACCCACCTCCGCAGTCTACACTTACCTAGCTAAGCACCGAACTAGTGAACGCCGAGACAAATTTGCGCGACACTCAAATCGGCAAGTGATCAAGTATCATTAATCGACGCCCCAAGGGTAAATCACCACAGTCCCCTTCTCGACCTGAAAGACACCTCGAACGGCTTGGGGTCGATGCCGAGACCGAAATTGTAATCGGTTGGGTCGAGTTTCTTGCCTAAAACGCAAGTAAAGACTACCGTACATCCCTGTAACTTTCATGACGTTTGTGTAATCGTGACAGTACCCTCGGCGGGCATAACTTGGCACTGGTGCACAAGGGAGACGATGAAGAGGAATATCTCCAGTTTGGCCAAGACTTCACCGCCGCATCTGCGCAGACCCAATCCGTAGGGAATCACATTGGCCGCCTTGGTCGCGTCGAAGCGTCCGGTGGACGCGTCGAGAAATCTGCGATGATGAACAGCAAATGATGAGAAGTGAAATCTTCCTAGCAGACTGAACATTATAGTAACGCTCAATTTGAGAATACCCCGATGCTTGAACTTGCTTGTTGTTGAAGTGAAAGTGCGGAAATTCCATATCGCAGCTGTGCGCTTATCTTGAAATCTTATCATTTCTGTTTATGCGTCCTCAAAATGTCCGTTATCAACACTAATAAAATTTTCCACAGTTCCACTCATAACAAAGCCACCTATCGGGATCGAATTTCTGCGGCTCTTCGAAGACGCCGGCGTCGTAGTGGGCAGAGAAGAGGTTGAAAACCACGTCCGTATTGGCGGGGATACAGTATCCTTGTAGCGTCGTCTCCACCGTTGTGGCGTGCGTCATAGCGAGAGCGGCCATGCTCGAGAAACGGTAGACCTGTGCAAGGGCTACCATGCGAAAAGTGTGTAGACTAAAAGGAGCGCGAACATTGCAGCTTTCAAACCTCTGTAATAAACGCGCTACAGTAGGGCAGACGCGCCTGGTCGTCAAACGTGGCCTGACCGTCGCTCCCAAGAACCTCGTCCAGCTCTTCCTGTAGTCTGTCTGGAACAGTCTGATTTTCACAATTTTTGAAGTCTTGTAAACACTCAGCATTACTATATTGCTCCTACCCTGAACTTCAGGGTATTTGGCGGCAAGCAAAAGTGCCCATTTGACCGTCACGGCTACAGTAGCGAATCCCGCACCGAACAAATTCGTGAGCATTTTGGTAAGCACTTCGTCTGTGATATTCATCTGCTTGGCCTCTTCAGACTCCTGAATTTGCAGGGAAAATCATAGAAAATCAATAAATGGATCAAAACCCACAGACGAACCTCGCCGCTCTTTCTGAACATGTCTGCCATTGTCCTCAGAGAGACGCCGTCCCAACTCTTGAAGTTCATTCGGGCCAACTTCATGGACTGAGAAGTGATGTTGTCCATCAGAAGCTGCAGCCTGTAATGCAGGCGAATTTGCATATTTAGAACGCATGCTCCAGTTCGTTTGAAACAAGCTTTGTCTAAAAACTGTGGCACCACGTTGGCATCAGTGTAAACTTGAGAGCGTGTGCGCAATAATGTGCACTGGATAGTGAAGTGCCGCTAGCCATGTAGTCGACAATTTGGTTTGGGTTTCGCCGCAATTGGTCTTGGATTTGTTCGTGGTACCTGATCCACATATGGATCAGAAGGGTCGCCGCAGGCACACTTTGCGCTTATAATTGTGGCAACCGATCCATAAATGGCTCAGTGAAATTCGCCGCAGGAACACAGTGCAACAAAAGCGTCTAAATGAGACGACGCCCAATTGAAAAGGGTATAAATGGGACGACGCCCTATTGAAAAGGGTATAAATGGGACGACGCCCTATTCTGTTGTGCTTAGTGCTCGATGCATCCTCCACACAAAGATATGTTGAAATTTAAGCTGCTTAAATTGTCGAAATTTAGAAATTCAGACAAAAACCTTGAAAACATACCTAAATTCTTTAATTATAAAATCTAGAACTCTTTGTTAAATACTTGGCAGACTATGCCCGACACAACTATGCAAAGAAAATTTGAAATTTAAGCCGTTTGAAATTGTCGAAATTTGGGAATTTTGACAAAATCCTTAAAAATATCCTAAATTTCGTTCATTATAAAATTTTAAACTATTTGCTAAATACTTGGCAGACTATGCCCGATACATCCGTGAAAAGAAAATGTGAAATTTAAACCGTTTGAAACTGTCGAAATTTGGGAATTTTGACAATACCCTTGAAAATATCCCTAATTTCGTTAATTATAAAATCTGAAACTGTTTGATAGATACTTGGCAGACTATGCTCGACACATCCGTGAAAAGAAATTTTGAAATTTAAGCTGTTTGAAATTGTTGAAATTTGGGGATTTTAACAAAACCCTTAAAAATATCCTAAATTTCGTTAATTATATTCGCTGAAACTATTTGCTAAATACTTGGCAGACTATGCTCGATACATCGGTGCAAAGAAGTTTTGAAATATAAGCTGTTTGAATTTGTCGAAATTTGGGAATTTTAACAAAAACCTTGAAAATATCCTTAATTTCGTAAATTCCAAAATCCGAAACTATGTCACAAATTCATCGCGTCTTATGCCCTTTCCATTTCAGCAAAAACTTTGCCGATACGACTTGCAAACAAAAGTGTCATTTTTGGCATTTTCATATTTTAATTGTAAATATCTCGAAATAGCGAAATTAGCAACAGAAACGGACAACGGCACGTTACTCAGCGCATTCGACTCCATCGGATGACACTAACCGTCATGTCTAGTTGTTCCGGACACACACACACACACGGAGGAACGAACAGACAAGAGCATCCGTATATAATACTCGCCGCCCTGGGGGGCGGCGAACAAGCCGTGAGTGTAAACAAGCTGTGTGTGTAAAAAGTTCAACCTATACTTTGTGTCTGTCAAATGTTGGTGAACAGTATAGTGAACTTTGTACACATCGTTAGCCGCATCTGGAGAAAGTGCCTTGAGAATGTGTACCTTAATGCCAAGTGCAGCTATCCCCACGATACGGTTGTCTGTACAGCTGATCTGAAGCTCAGTGATATCGCCGCGTTCGCTATATGTTATCGGCATGATACGACGCCGTTTATCTGATGTTTCCTACCTGTGTGAAAACGTCACATCCAACAAAAAAACTTGCCAAAAGTTTGGTGCGAACGAATTCCCGTGTTCAGCGTACGCATTTCTATTTCCGAGTGCACATTCATCAATAAACAGATGTTCTGGCTATCAGACGAAAAGCTCAATTTTGACATTTTTCTAAATTTTAATTCTAAATATCTCAAAATTGGAATTTATTAAAACTGCAAAACTATGTCACAAATTCTTATTGGCATACGGCCTTACCATTTCTGCGTTCAAATTCGTCACAAAACGATGTTCTATTTTGTTGATTTATGGAATTTTGAAAAATAATCACGCATTTCTATTAAATTCCATATTTGCAAAAAAATTCTCTTGCATTACAAATTATCCGCAGTCTATACTCTTTCCATTTCTGAAGAAATTTCGCCGCTATATCATCAGGTGAACAAGCTGTGTGTGTAAAAAGTTCAACCTATACTTTGTGTCTGTCAAATTTTGGTGAACAGTACAGTGAACTTTGTACACATCGTTAGCCGCATCTGGAGAAAGTGTCTTGAGAATGTGTACATTAATGCGCAGTGCAGCTATTCACACGATACGGTTGTCTGTACAGCTGATCTAAAGCTCAGTGATATCGCCGCGTTCGCTATATGTTATCGGCATGATACGACGCCGTTTATCTGATGCTTCCTACCTGCGTGAAAACGTCACATCCAACAAAAAACTTGCCAAAAGTTTTGTGCGAGCGAAATCCTGTGTTCAGCGTACGCATTTGTGTTTCCGATTGCACATTCATCAATAAACAGCAGTTCTCGCCATCAGACAAAAATCTCGATTTTGACATTTTTTTAACATTGACATTTAATTCTAAATATCTCGAAATTGGAATTTATTAAAAATGCAACACTGTGTCACAAATTCTTATTGGCATACGGCCTTGCCACTTCTGCGTTCAAATTCGTCAAAAAACGACGTTCAATTTTGTTGATTTATGGAATTTTGAAAAATAATCACGTATTTCTATTAAATTCCATACTTGCAAAAAATTTCTATTGTGTTACAAATTGTCCACGGCCTATGCTCTTTTCATTTCTGAAGAAATTTCGTCGCTAGCTCATCAGGCGAAAAAGTCGATTTTCGATATTTTCCTATTTTAATTGTAAATATCTCCAAATTGCAATTTTTCAAAACTGAAAAACTATGTCACAAATTCTTATTGGCTTGCGACCTTTCAATTTCTGCATTCACATTCGTCAATAAATGACGTTCTATTTTTGTCAATTTATGAAATTTCGACAAACAATTGCGTATTTCTATCAAATTTAACATTGACAAAAAATTTCTTTCGTGTTACAAATTATCAGCAGTCCGTGCTCTTTCCATTTCAGAAGAAATTTCGCGGCTAGCTCATCTGGTGAAAAAGTCGATTTTCGACATTTTTGAATTTTAATTGTGAATATCTCGAAAATGCGAAATTAGCAACAGAAACGGACATCGGATCCGTACTCAGCGACCTTGACTCTACTTGACCACATATGTCACATATCTTACTTCGGTGCCACGGACGGACGGACACACAGACAGACAGACAGACAGACAGACATTGTCATCCGTATATATACACCTCGCCGCGCTGAGGCGCGGCGAAAAAAGTCGATTATTGACATTTCCGTATTTTGATTGTAAATATCTCGAAATTGTAATTTTCAAAAGCTGCAAAACTATGTCACAAAACCTTATTGGCATACGACCTTTCCATTTCTGCATTCACATTCGACAATAAATGACGTTGTATTTTAGTCAATTTATGCAATTTTGACAAATAATCGCGTATTTCTATTAAATTCCACATTTGCAAAAAAATTCTTTTGTGTTACAAATTGTCCGCGGTCCATGCCCCTTCCATTTCTGAAGAAATTTCGCGGCTAGCGCATCAGACGAAAAAGTCGATTTTCGACATTCTCGAATTTTAATTGCGAATATCTCGAAAATGCGAAATTAGCAACAGAAACGGACATCGAATCCGCACTCAGCGACATCGACTCTACTTGACCGCATATGTCACTGACTTTACTTCGGTGCGACGGAAACACACACAGACACACAGACACACACACACACATTGTCATCCGTATATATATGTCGTAGGCCTTTGTGGTACCCAGGCTTTTATGATACCATAGTACTACGTGTCGGAGGTACCATAAAAGCCGAGGCCTATTTGATACCGCCTTCGCTCGCTCTCTCCAAATCAGATAAGACTGTCCGCTCGCGGCGTTAACTCTTTCTGTCGAAGCGCATTAGAATGACCCATCAACAAGTAGGGTACAGTCAAACGAATCACGCACGCGTTTCAACAACAACATGGCGACTTTTTCTCACCAGAAAGCATAGCGACGCGCGATTTGCGAAGAATTAACAGATCAGCTCTCACAAGTTATCGCAATGCGTACCAGGGTGGCATTTTGTTCCGCACTTCGCACCGTTCTTTTGGCAGAGACACCTCTTAGTCACGCAATTCTTTGTACAGTGACAGACCGAACCGAGGGCCAATTTCCTGTTACCACCGGCGGCAGAGATGGGGCGCTGCGGTTGACAACAGGAGATGCCGCCCGAGAGAATCGATTCGGCGTCAGGTTCAGAGGCTCCCTGGACAGTCACCGGTGCAAATTTCACTGCCTGAAATAGTGGTTGCGCTTGACAAGTAACCTGCAATTCAAATGGTGATTATGCACCTCTGGGATCATCACAGCTGAGATGTAGGCCCACCTGTTCAGACCGGGAAATTGACGCTCTTTGACGCCTGCGACAGCTTTGTGCGCCGCGATAAAACAGTCGGCAATAAAACAGTCGAGCGGACGGTCTTATCTGATTTGGAGAGAGCGAGCGAAGGCGGTATCAAATAGGCCTCGGCCTTTATGGTACCTCCGACTCGTAGTACTATGGTATCATAAAAGCCTGGGTACCACAAAGGCCTACGACATATACACCTCGCCGCGCTGAGGCGCGGCGAAAAAAGTTCAACCTATACTTTGTGTCTGTCAAATCTTGGTGAACAGTATAGTGAATTCCATTCGCATAATTAGCCGTATCTAGAGAAGGTATCTTGAAAACGTGTACTACAATTCAAGTGCAGCTATTACCACGATACGGTTGTCTATACAACTGATCTAAAGCTCAGTGATATCGCCGCGTTCGCTATATGGTATCGGCATGATACGACGCCGTTCATCTGAAGTTTTATGCCTGTGGGAATATGCCACATCGAGCAAAAAAAACTTGCCAACTGTTTGGTGTAGTCGTGTTATGTACCAGGAATTTCGTTTGGTGTACGTATTTCTGCGTTATGATGTTTTTGTCAATTTGTAGTATTTTGGCAAATTGTCGCGTATTTCTATAAAATTCCATAATTGCAAACAATTTCTTTTGTGTTACTAATTATCCGCGGTCTATGCTCTTTCCATTTCTGAAGAAATTTCGCCGCTAGCTCATTTGGCGAAATAGTCGATTTTCGACATTTTTGAATTTCAATTGTGAATATCTCCAAATTAAAATCTTTCAAAACTGAAAAACTATGTCACAAATTCTTACTGGCTTACGACCTTTCAATTTCTACATTCACATTCATTAATAAATGACGTTCTATTTTTGCCAATTTATTGAATTTTGACAAATGATCGCGTATTTCTACCAAATTCCACATTTGCAAAAAATTTCTTTTGTGTTACAAATTGTCCACAGCCCATGCTCTTTCAATTTCTGAAGAAATTTTGCCGCTAGTTCATCAGGTAAAAAAGTCAATTTTTTACATTGTCATATTTTAATTGTAAATATCTCCAAATTTCAATCTTTCAAAACTGAAAAACTATGTCACAAATTCTTATTGGCTTACGACCTTTCAAATTCTGCATTCACATTCGTCAATAAACGACGTTCTATTTTTGTCAATTTATGGAATTTCGACAAACAATTGCGTATTTCCATCAGATTCCACATTGACAAAAAATTTCCTTTGCGTTACAAATTATCAGCGGACCGTGCTCTTTCCATTTCTGAAGAAATTTCGCGGCTAGCTCATCAGGTGAAAAAGTCGATTTTTGCCATTTTTGAATTTTAATTGTGAATATCTCGAAAATTCCAAATTAGCAACAGAAACGGACATTGGATCCATACTCAGCGACCTTGACTCTACTTAACCACATATGCCAGATATCTTACTTCGGTGCCACGGACGGACACACAGACATTGTCATCCGTATATATACACCTCGCCGCGCTGAGGCGCGGCGAAAACAAGCTGTGTGTGTAACAAGCTGTGTGTGTAAAACGTTCAACCTATACTTTGTGTCTGTCAAATTTTGGTGAGCAGTATAGTGAACTTTGTGCGCATCGTTAGCCGCATCCGGAGAAAGTGTCTTGAGAACGTGTACCTTAATAGCAAGTGCAGCTATCCCCACGATACGGTTGTCTGTACAGCTGATCTAAAGCTCAGTGATATCGCCGCGTTCGCTATATGTTATCGGCATGATACGACGCCGTTTATCTGATGTTTCCTACCGTGTGAAACCGTCACATCCAACAAATAACTTGCCAACAGTGTGGTCCGGTCGTTCTTCATCAGGAATTCCCCTTGGCGTGCGACTTCTACGTTAACATTCATGGAAACCAAAGCTTTGGCGATTTATAACATCTTGACATTTCTGTCAAGATTTGATCATTTCTGTCAAATTTAGTACTCGCAAAAATTTCTTGTTTTGATCATTTCTGTCAAATTTAGTACTCGCAAAAATTTCTTGTATGCCACTAATTATCCGCAGTCTCTGCGCTTGCCATTTCTGAAGAAATTTCGCTGCTAGCTCATCAGACGAAAATGTCGATTCTGACATCTTTGTAAATTTAATTCTAAATATCTCGAAATTGCAATTTATTAAAACTGTAAAGCTATGTCTCAAATTCTTATTGACTTACGACCTTACCATTTCTGCATTCACATTCGTCAATAAATGATGCTATATTTTTGTTAATTTGGAGAGTTTTTGACAAATAATCGCGTATTTCTACTAAATTCCACATTTGCAAAAAAATTTCTGTTGTGTTACAAATTATCCGCTGTCTATGCCCCTTCCATTTCCGAAGAAATTTCGCCGCTAGCCCATCAAATGAAAATGTCGATTTTGACATTTTTTCATTTTAATTCTAAATATCTCGAAATGGCAATTTACGAAAACTGTAAAAGTATGTCACAAATTCTTATTGACATACGGCCTTACCATTTCTGCATTCAAATTCGTCAAAAAATGACGTTCTATTTTTGTCAATTTGTGTAATTTTGACAAATAATCGCGTATTTCTATTAAATTCCACATTTACAAAAAATTTCTTTTGTGTTACAAATTATCCTCTGTCTACGCCCTTTCCATTTCTGAAGAAATTTCAATTCTAGCTCATCAGGCGAAAAAGTCGATTTTCGACATTTTGGAATTTTAATTGCGAATATCTCGAAAATGCGAAATTAGCAACACAAACGGACATCGGATCCGCACTCAGCGACCTCGACTCTACTTGACCACATATGCCACATATCTTACTTCGGTGCCACGGACGGACACACACACACACACACACACACACACACAGACAGACAGACAGACAGACATTGTCATCCGTATATATACACCTCGCCGCGCTGAGGCGCGGCGAAAAAAGTTCAACCTATACTTTGTGTCTGTCAAATGTTGGTGAACAGTATAGTGAACTTTGTACACATCGTTAGCCGCATCTGGAGAAAGTGTCTTGAGAATGTGTACCTTAATGCCAAGTGCAGCTATCCCCACGATACGGTTGTCTGTACAGCTGATCTGAAGCTCAGTGATATCGCCGCGTTCGCTATATGTTATCGGCATGATACGACGCCGTTTATCTGATGTTTCCTACCTGTGTGAAAACGTCACATCCAACAAAAAAACTTGCCGAAAGTTTGGTGCGAGCGAATTCCTGTGTTCAGCGTACGCATTTCTGTTTCCGAGTGCACATTCATCATTATCATCAATAAACAGCTGTTCTGGAGATCAGACGAAAATCTCGATTTTGACATTTATATAAAACTTTAATTCTAAATATCTTGAAATTGGAATTTATTGAAAATGTAAACCTATGTCACAAATTCTTATTGACATACGGCCTTACCATTTCCGCGTTCAAATTCGTAAAAAAACGGCGTTCTATTTTTGTTGATTTACGAAACTTTGAAAAATAATCACGTATTTCTATTAAATTCCATATTTGCAAAAAATTTCTCTTGCATCACAAATTATCCGCAGTCCATGCTCCCTCCATTTCTGAAGAAATTTCGCCGCTGTATCATCAGGTGAAAAAGTCGATTTTCGACATTTCCATATTTTGATTGAAAATATCTCGAAATAGCAATTTTTAAAAACTGCAAAACTACGTCACAAATCTTTATTGGCATACGACCTTTCCATTTCTGCATTCACATTCGTCAATAAACGACGTTGTATTTTAGTCAATTTATGCAATTTTGACAAATAATCGCGTATTTCTATTAAATTCCACATTTGCAAAAAATTTCTTTTGTGTTACAAATTATCCGCGGTCCATGCTCCTTCCATTTCTGAAGAAATTTCGCGGCTAGCGCATCAGACGAAAAAGTCGATTTTCGACATTTTCGAATTTTAATTGCGAATATCTCGAAATTGCAATTTTTAACCAGGCAAGTCGTCCGGGGGACGCAGTATACTCCACAAATTTGAACTCCCACGCACGGTGACTCCTCTGCTGTTGTGGCCTCCTGGCACCCCCAATCGCAAAAGCAATGCTGAATTCGTGATCTGCATCCCAAAATACCCCAGATTCGACATACAACACCCCTAGTTTCCTATGGACTCCGGGAACTGAAATTCTGCACTTAGGGTACAGTAGCATACAAATTCGTCGTAGGTACGTTCAAACATCATCTATACACTGAACGGATGCCAAATTCGTGATCAGCGCCCCCGAAAACCCCGAAATCGAGTATAATATCGCAGAAGTTGACTTGACACTCACAATTCAAACGGACGCTGCAGGAATACTGTAGCTTCGAAAATTCTTCCAAAACACTTTAGACCAGATTTAAGCGTAGAATCGTTTGAAACCACTTTTGGAACGATTCGGCAACGCATTCGAGCGCTATAGACGCCGAAACGCGAAAATCGCAATTTTCGACCCCGGAGTCGAAAAAGTCGCAGTGTAAGAAAGTTTTTTGTGTTTCGCCCGATTTTCTCCGTTCATGGCTCATTCGATAGAGGACATCTGGGAAGGAGCAACAAGAGTGGTCTCGACGCTCTAGCTGCTACCTAGCTCGCACAGCAGCCCGTCAAAGTCGACCCGGGGACAAAAATCGCGAATTTTTCAAATTTGGCGCCAAAATGGGTCCCGCAGCGATCCAATTCTTTTTTTGCCGACTCGGCACTATCGAGGGCTACAACATATCAAAAGATAGTATATACCATTATATGCAACTTTTTCGAGTTCTACCTTGCCCAACCCAATTTTCAGTACTTTGAAAATTTAAATTTTTGAATTTCCCGCCAACGGGGTCCCGGAGCGTGACCCCGTTTGGTTTCCACCCTGCCCACTTACTAGGCCTACCCAACGCAAAAGACCGTTTGCAAATCGGCCGCTTCACGCGCGAACGCCATCCGGTTAAAATTACTGCGTTTCGCGCACAATCGCTATATACTCCACACTTTTTTGTGGAGTATAAAAACTGCAAAACTACGTCACAAATCTTTATTGGCATACGACCCTTTCATTTCTGCATTCACATTCGTCAATAAACAACGTTGTATTTTAGTCAATTTATGCAATTTTGACAAATAATCGCGTATTTCTGTTAAATTCCACATTTGCAAAAAATTTCTTTTGTGTTACAAATTATCCGCGGTCCATGCTCCTTCCATTTCTGAAGAAATTTCGCGGCTAGCGCATCAGACGAAAAGTCGATTTTCGACATTTTCGAATTTTAATTGCGAATATCTCGAAAATGCGAAATTAGCAACACAAACGGACACCGGATCCGTACTCAGCGACCTCGACTCTACTTGACCACACATGCCACATATTTTACTTCGGTGCCACGGACGGACGGACACACAGACATTGTCATCCGTATATATACACCTCGCCGCGCTGAGGCGCGGCGAAACAAGCTGTGTGTGTAAAAAGTTCAACCTATACTTTGTGTCTGTCAAATTTTGGTGAACAGTATAGTGAACTTTGTACACATCGTTAGCCGCATCTGGAGAAAGTGTCTTGAGAATGTGTACCTTAATGCCAAGTGCAGCTATCCCCACGATACGGTTGTCTGTACAGCTGATCTGAAGCTCAGTGATATCGCCGCGTTCGCTATATGTTATCGGCATGATACGACGCCGTTTATCTGATGTTTCCTACCTGTGTGAAAACGTCACATCCAACAAAAAAACTTGCCGAAAGTTTGGTGCGAGCGAATTCCTGTGTTCAGCGTACGCATTTCTGTTTCCGAGTGCACATTCATCATTATCATCAATAAACAGCTGTTCTGGAGATCAGACGAAAATCTCGATTTTGACATTTATATAAAACTTTAATTCTAAATATCTCGAAATTGGAATTTATTGAAAATGTAAACCTATGTCACAAATTCTTATTGACATACGGCCTTACCATTTCCGCGTTCAAATTCGTAAAAAAACGGCGTTCTATTTTTGTTGATTTACGAAACTTTGAAAAATAATCACGTATTTCTATTAAATTCCATATTTGCAAAAAATTTCTCTTGCGTTACAAATTATCCGCAGCCTATACTCTTTCCATTTCTGAAGAAATTTCGCCGCTATATCATCAGGTGAAAAAGTCGATTTTCGACATTTCCATATTTTGATTGAAAATATCTCGGAATTGCAATTTTTAGAAACTGCAAGACTATGTCACAAATCCTTATTGGCAGACGACCTTTCCATTTCTGCATTCACATTCGTCAATAAATGACGTTTTATTCTGGTCAATTTATGCAATTTTGACAAATAATCGCGTATTTCTACTAAATTCCACATTTGCAAAAATTTCTTTAGTGTTACAAATTGTCCGCGGTCCATGCTCTTTCCATTTCTGAAGAAATTTCGCGGCTAGCGCATCAGACGAAAAAGTCGATTTTCGACATTTTCGAATTTTAATTGCGCATATCTTGAAAATGCGAAATTAGCAACAGAAACGGACATCGGATCCGTACTCAGCGACATCGACTCTACTTGACAACATATGTCACTGACTTTACTTCGGTGCGACGGAAACACAGACAGACACACACACATTGTCATCCGTATATATACACCTCGCCGCGCTGAGGCGCGGCGAACAAGCTGTGTGTGTAAAAAGTTCAACCTAGACTTTGTGTCTGTCAAATTTTGGTGAACAGTATAGTGAACTTTGTACACATCGTTAGCCGCATCTGGAGAAAGTGTCTTGAGAATGTGTACCTTAATGCCAAGTGCAGCTATCCCCACGATACGGTTGTCTGTACAGCTGATCTGAAGCTCAGTGATATCGCCGCGTTCGCTATATGTTATCGGCATGATACGACGCCGTTTATCTGATGTTTCCTACCAGTGTGAAAACGTCACATCCAACAAAAAAACTTGCCAAAAGTTTGGTGCGAGCGAATTCCTGTGTTCAGCGTGCGCATTTCTGTTTCCGCGTACACATTCATCAATAAACAGCTGTTCTATCCATCAGACGAAAATCTCGATTTTGACATTTTTTTAAATATTAATTCTAAATATCTCGAAATCGGAATTTATTAAAACTGTAAAACTATGTCACAAATTCTTATTGGCATACGGCCTTACCATTTCTGCGTTCAAATTCGTCAAAAAACGACGTTCTATTTTATGTAATTTGTCGATTTACGAATTTTGAAAAATAATCACGTATTTCTATTAAATTTCATATTTGCAAAAAATTTCTCTTGCGCTACAAATTATCCGCAGTCTATACTCTTTCCATTTCTGAAGAAATTTCGCCTCTATAGCATCAGGTGAAAATGTCGATTTTCGACATTTCTATATTTTGATTGAAAATATCTCAAAATTGCAATCATTAAAAACTGCAAAACTATGTCACAAATCCTTATTGGCATACGACCTTTCCATTTCTGCATTCACATTCGTCAATAAATGACGTTGCGTTTTAGTCAATTTATGCAATTTTGACAAATAATCGCATATTTCTATTAAATTCCACATTTGCAAAAAATTTCTTTTGTGTTACAAATTATCCGCGGTCCATGCTCCTTCCATTTCTGAAGAAATTTCGCGGCTAGCGCATCAGACGAAAAAGTCGATTTTCGACATTTTCGAATTTTAATTGCGAATATCTCGAAAATGCTAAATTAGCAACAGAAACGGACATCGGATCCGTACTCAGCGACATCGACTCTACTTGACCACATATGTCACTGACTTTACTTCGGTGCGACGGAAACACAGACAGACAGACAGACAGACAGACAGACAGACAGACAGACACACACACACACACACACACACACACACACACACACACACACACACACACACACACACACACACACACACACACACACACACACACACACACGCACACGCACACGCACACACACACACACACACACACACACACACACACACACACACACACACACACACACACACACACACACACACACACACACACACACACACACACACACACACACACACACACACACACACACACACACACACACACACACACACACACACACACACACACACACACACACACACACACACACACACACACACACACACACACACACACACACACACACACACACACACACACACACACACACACACACACACACACACACACACACACACACACACACACACACACACACACACACACACACACACACACACACACACACACACACACACACACACACACACACACACACACACACACACACACACACACACACACACACACACACACACACACACACACACACACACACACACACACACACACACACACACACACACACACACACACACACACACACACACACACACACACACACACACACACACACACACACACACACACACACACACACACACACACACACACACACACACACACACACACACACACACACACACACACACACACACACACACACACACACACACACACACACACACACACACACACACACACACACACACACACACACACACACACACACACACACACACACACACACACACACACACACACACACACACATTGTCATCCGTATATATACACCTCGCCGCGCTGAGGCGCGGCGAAAAAAACACTTGTTATTTACTCTTACTAACTCTTGCAGTTGTTTCTTCATGAACACGCTAGTCCAAGGTAGATAGTCGGAGATGACACCGAACATGACCGACTTTGCGAAGGTATCGGCAGTTCTGAGGATTTCCACGACCTGTAGGTGCAGGGGAACACTATAGGGTCATGGTACTCAACCCTTATTACCGTATCTCTAGGAGCTGACGAGTCACGACAACCTGGCTCTATCGATTACCGTACATAGTTGCGTGGGATTAATGTAGCATGACAGTAGTTCTCTACACTTACTTTGGTGCCTTAAATTATCGGATATTCATTGCATTCAAACCTCTGGGTCGTCCTTGTCAAAGTAGCGCCCGTAGCATATGTAGCCCATGATCGTCCACGCCACGCTGTATAGCGTAGGCTTGGGGTCAAAGGGCTGAATTCAGAAGAAGCCTACAGATACATATGCGACTATGAAATTTTGAATTTGCGCCCCACCTCCTCCTTCCTCTCCTTGATCTCTCGAATCAGCATGTCGACCGCTCGCCACGCAACCTTGAGCAGCGAAAGAATTTTTGCGCGATTTCAAAAATGCACGTCAGTTTTTGCAGGACCTCCTGCAGCTCGGCGCGACGCTCCACGGCGAACATGTTCATCGCCTGCAGCGTCAGTTTCTTGTACACTTTGTGCGTGTGGTTGAACCCCGGCTGGCCGAACACCCCGAAACCCTCGTAGCTGCGCAACGCAGGCCTGAAAATCCACAAATTCATTAGTCAACTTTGGTGGAATAATTCAAATTTTCCGCCAACCTTCCGGCAAAATCCTGCCCTCTTGCCACAGCCTCTCGAATCGCCTTCTGTCCAGACACTACCACCATCGTTCGATTGCCAACTTGCACCTGGTATACCGGCCCGTAAACTTTGGACAATTCCGTTAATGTCACGTTCATCTTGCGACCCAGAAAGGGCAAATAGCCCAGGAACGGCACGCCCCATGGGCCGGGCACACCGGGCAACCGCTTGCGGTAATACTGGTACAATAGCCAGGCGAAACAAAGCGCGATAATCGCGCCAAACAGAGCAATAGCCGCCATTGAATTGTCGTTGGTGGAATCTACGCTGCGCTATAGGCAATGTACAGTATGGACTGAGTGCAAGCGTCAGGGCTCTAGGCAACTACGTATCATACATGCATAGTGTGCGGCGGGTGCGAAGCCTCTTGTGTTTGCGGAATGGCAGTTGTTTGTGCGCCAGGTGTACTCATGTCGTATGCACCCAGACCGCCCATCGCTCGAGACGGCATGACGAACGTTGTCGATCCAGCGCTAAGTGTCGAACAGTATGTATAGGTGCTAAGTACGATGCTCGGTGCAACTTGTCCACATATCCGACATCCAAAAGTGATTTCCAAAGGGCTGCAAATATTGATGGCATAGCCACTGATAAATCATCAGGAATATGCCACATGTGCGCTGCTGTCCCAGAATCGAGCACTCGAGCGCGGAAGCTTTTGAGTCGCTTGTTCAAAATGACGTGTACACGGCTATCAAGCGAATCGCAGTAACTTCGCAATACAGTCTTAGTAGGAGCACACAGACACACACGTACAATCACCAATTCCCCCGGACTAGTAGTGTCAGTAAGGAGGCAAATCAGAGGCGTAATAAGATTCTCCGGGCACGGCAAGCAATCCAGGGTGGTCGTAGAAATGTCTGGTGGAGGCGAAAGGCGACGGCCGATCCTTGTGCCACTCGCGCAGAAAGTAGGCGAATCGAACGCCGAACACACCGAATAGAAGAGTGCAGGCGAGCTAAACGGATACGCAAGAGGTATCTAGTTACCGTAAAGTGCCGACTAGAGGTAGATACCACTATTGTTTTAACCTACCTCTACACCCTACCACTATTTGGAGACTACCACTATTTGGAGACCTACATATGTACCACTATTGTTTCAATCCTCCAAGATGTAATGTTGACAACAACAAGAGTGCCTTAGAATGACAAAATTATGGGGAGTCGTCTATAATCTTTACCTACCATTGACTTGAGATTGCTCAACAGTTTAACAGTTGTCGATTTCCATTCAGTTGTGGTACTGCCATATGCATCAATGGTAGGGTGTCGCTCTAGATACTGGAAGTTATGTACCACTATTTGGAGACCTACCACTATTGTTTCAATGTGCCTCTACCCTCTACCACTATTTGGAGTCTACCACTATTCGGCACTTTACGGTAAGGATCTCGAGACAAGACAAGACAATTTGAAGTTACCGTACCGCCACCCCCAATATTGAAATGGCAAATGCCCTCAGTGAAGCGAAGATGCAAATCCACATGCAGCAGAAATTGCCAGCGGCACAAACGAAGCTTTGCACCATTTCCTAAACTTGTTCATTTGTTGATAGATTTGTTTCTTTATTCATTTAGTTATTTATTGCTCTATTTAGTTACTTATTTACTAATTTATTTGTTAGTCACATATTTTTTATTTACTTATTTATTTGATTCACTTGTTCATTTCGTTTATCTATTTCTTTATTTATTAATTATTTATTTATATGCTTATTTATTTTGTTTATTTATTTACTTATTTATTTAATTGACTATTTGTTTATCATTTATTTATTTATTCATTATATATTTATTATTCATTCTACCCCTTAATCGCCGGTTGTCTGTCTGTCTGTCTGTCTGTCTGTCTGTTTGTCTGTCGCCCACAATCACCCCGCCCAACTGGCCCGGCGGACCGATCCCAGCTATGGGGCGCTGCCCTGGGCCTGGGCCGGAGGCGTGCCGAAACTGGTCCGCTACGCGGGAAACCCTACGGTAGGCGAGAAAATTCAAATTTTTGAATTTCGCTCAAGATAGTGGAGCCTTCTTGGAAAGGCGGGCGAAGCGGCTGGTATGCAGGGTGTGTAGGGTGGGCAATGTGCAACTTCACGCACCCGGCCACAACGCTGTAGGGTATACTGTAAGTGATAAAATTCAAATTTTTGAATTTCGCTATAGACTGTGGAGGCCGCATGGAAGGTCATGCGTAGAAACCAATATGACAGCACGATAGGGTAGCAAGTGTGCAACTATACAGAGTTTAGCACGTTGCGCAAAAAATTCGCCAATGATAACTTGCATCAACAAAAGTTTCTTCCAAGCACGGAAATCGAACCAAGCAGATATTGTCACACAGTGGAGGTTAGGCGGCGGCTGTCGAGCGAGGCGCGCAGCGCCGAGCGAGACGAAAAGCCTGGAGCGGGCGAGCGAAGCGAGCCCGCGCAGGGCTTTTCTCCGCGCGCGCCGAAGGCGCGCGCCCAGGCCGCTATTTTAATTACTTATTTATCTATTTTTTATTTTTATGTGTCTCTTTATTTATTTGTTTATTTATTTACTGATTTATTTATTAGTTTATTCTCACCAATAAATTCCAAGACAAGTTGCGATTTACTGTCTCGGCCAATCCACCAAGCAATAACAGTGCAACGACAATGAGCGACGTTGCGAATGAAATCAGCACCACAAACCAAATGTAGGCGCTAGCCGCGTGAAACCTTCCGGAAGCCAGTAGAAGTAGAATTTCCACAAATTCGATTAGCTGAAAGTCTAGAGCCGTTTCGAGATCTCATGCTTCTTGCCATTGTCAATTGAACTGATACTTTCGACGAAACGTGTGGCAGGGAGCGAAATGAATTGTTTCAGTCAATGACGAAAAGCAAAGAGTTTTGCTAATTTCGTTTATGTCCCAAATGTAGTGCGCACTTCTGTACACAGTAAACTCAACGCTCACAAGCTCTGAAGCGTTGAGAATCCCAGGAAAGTGAGAGAAGTAACTGAAATTGAGCCTTTGGTCTCGCCTTGGCATCCTTACGCGATCAGTGCCACTGTCGATTCACAGGCGCGGTCGGCAAAAGCAACTGGCTATGTGTAGCTCTTTGCAGCGACCATGGCCTTATCAGTTGGAGAGCGCACTCACAACACGCTAGATTATACACCGAATGCAGAAACCAGCTTGGGCACTGTGTCACTAAGTCACGGTGGTCACTAAACTCTGGTTGGAACTGCGACGGTTTCTGTAATCGGCGAAACATTCTGTGGCTTTGTGGTATAGCGACACAGCCCTGTGGTATTATAACGACACAAACCGCTGTTACTTTTCGTGGTATAACGACACACTTTTCGTGGTATAACGTCACATTGCCCGAACGCGCCCGCAGGGTCTCCTCATCGCGTCTGGATTAGGGGCCTATTGGTAGTGATTCGAATGTCATATTGCACCATGCCTGTCTGTCTCTCAGTTCGCACGTGACTTCATTAGCATCGTACTGCACTTCTTTCCGATCTCTACTCGACTACGCAGATTCACGGAATCGCCATCATAACACTCAATCAACCACATAGCAATCAGGGCATTTCAGTGCCGTAACTGGGCTCCACCACGACCGACCCGCCAACGTTGGCCGGCGGCACCTGGGGCATGAGGTCCTGACGCCACTGCTTGAAGAAGACGAAACAGTCGAAGGCGAACACCACGAACAATAGAACGCACACGATCTGAAAGGGGGGGGGGGCTTATTAGAGGACTACGGTAGGAACACTTCAAAATAAATAACATTAGTTTCAGTTTCAGTTTCAGTTAGAATTATGGTGCCGGCTGAGTTTCAGTTTCAGTTTCAGTATCAGTCATGCCACACCTCTCGAGTTTCAGTTTCAGTAACTGGAACTCAGTTTCAGTTATTGAAGGTTCAGAAAGTCACAAGGAATTGCTCAATAGGTCATTCATGGGGGATGATATTTAGTGGGCAAAGAAGCGATTTCTATACTTGCGATAGCATCTTTGCATATTTGAGCAAAACGTCTACACTTGTTGAAAATTTTGGCAAGAATTTTGTGAAAATCTGCTGAAATTTGGGTCAAATTTGACATTCAAATAACTGAAACTAATCTGTAAGTTTCAGTTTCAGTTATGGAGTCCGTGCCAGTTTCGATTTAGTTTCAGTTAACTGATTGTAACTGAAACTGAAACTGCACTAGTTTAAGTTTCTATTGGTCACCCTGCAGACACCCAGCACGTCCAGTTGACACAATTAGAGAGTGGTTAGTGATCACGACACGATACCCAAGCGGCAACCATGTACATTAGGGTGCGGAAAGCTATTCGTTGAGAACAGTTCAACCTTCTGCAAATACAAGCGACGCCATTAAGGAACTGGAGAATATTTGTATTTCATAAGACAAATTCCCTGTCATTTATTAGACCTCAGAGCTGACCCCAGGGATGACGAAGTATGTGAAGTTTCCTGTTATGGCCGAGACGCAGACCCAAATGCTAATGAAGTAGCCGACGGCCCACAGGGCGTTGTGACCCACTTCCTGCAAAATACAGGTATTGTAGACTCACAGTGCGAAACTACACAACTGAGTAACGCGGTTTGGTAAAGTACTGTGACAGTGTCGCAGTTGCAGTATACATGACTGCTCTCAGCTGCACAGGTGGATAGCTACGTACATGTATCGTGCAGTCCCAAAATCGCGCGCTACTTTTATGCAGGCAAGTTTGATGTCATCGTAACGTTCACGGTGAAAGCCACAACAATGATTTGAATGGCGACCGAGCGTCAATTGAATGCTTACCCCGCTGCGTCTCGTAAAACTAGAGCGTTGGCCGCGTAGGTGGAATATGCTGCGTACTGTGCGAACCTCACAATATTTCCAGAAACTTCGGCTTTGACTGCAGCAGCAAATCAAAGCCAATCTTTACTGTCCAGAATAGAAACCACTACAAAGCGTCAATCTACTCACCACCAGGCACCAGGAGAACCTGCTGTTGATCTCATCTGCGATCTCCATAGTCAGCAGGCCAGACATGACTACGGTGGTGAGAAGCGACACCAGGTCTACGAAGTAGAGAAAGGTCACGCCGTACGCCTCGCCCCCAGACGCCAGCAGGCAGATCAGCAGAATCAGTTGCAACGCCTGTGTAGTGTGTAAGCAAGATACTTCTAATATTATTGGAGTGGGAAGGAGTGCCAGTGGTGTTGCGTGATGACAGTATGACTGAAAGTGTAAAATTGAGCCTTTCAGGTCAAAGTTAGGTACGTATCTTAAACACTACCAAGTGAAAAGTCGTGGTTCGGTTGCATGAACACGCGTGTAGGGTGGGAAAACGCATCGATCCACGAAAGTTCATCACCCATCAAACGCAGACACCTCAACTTCCATCGAAAGTCAACTGCTCAACGATAACAACACCGCTCACCAGTTCAACGGGCTTGAAGGCCCCTGGAAACTGGAAGAAGTAGCCTATGTTGAGTTGCATCTCGACGACAACTGAAGTGACGCCCAACCGAGCAGGCTCACTGGAGTTACACTATGTGAAGCCTGTAATGCTGTGAGCCATGTATGGCGTAAGGTCTGCTTACTTTCGTGATCATTGGCCAGGCGCACTACAGCGCAATGCATTTGTCAAGGTTTATGACCAAGGCAGCGCAGCCTATTCTATTCTACCGTGCGTGTGTAGGTAGAGTAGGCTAGCTAATGCTACGCTGGCTACTCCCACGCGGGCGGAATTTCATTCACCGATCCCGTCCCACAATTGACAGTGATGTCAGCTACCTATGTACATACGAGACGCGTGGATGAAGAGCCAGCGCGGCCCAATCGGCCTATTCGCGCAAGCAGAGAGGGCCCTTCGCATAAAGCTGACACAACAAGCTGCGAGCTCTTGCGAGTGTGTGCGCAGTGAAACAGCCGAACGTTACACGTCCGTCCCCCCGGTGTTCTACCGACCCTCAGCTAAGCTGCGCAACTAGTGCGCCTTTCCTACACGCAAGTAAGCAAAGTGTGTATGCGCAGCAAGCTAGCGTTCGCGCAGAAGGATTACGCGCGCGCCAAGGGTAGGTTTGCGTGCTAGTCAGCCTAGCGAGGCGCTAGCTAGCCAGCGGCAACGGTGTTTTGTTACCACCGCGCTTGCTTTTTGCGCGCCGACGGTGTAATCTGCTAGTCCTATGGCCGGTTAGAGCGAGAGAGAGAGAGAGAAGGGGACAGATAGCGGTGGGGACGACAAGCTACATAAGCAAGCATTGATGCATCATCACGCTATCACAGTCGTTGTCACTGCCCGACAAAGACACACAGATATACCACTGTGGTGACTCTCTTGTTAAGCCATGACGAACGTCAACGTCACCCTCAACTTGCAGATCTTTCTGCGAATCCCCGAAGTCCTGAAGCTCATACAACTGGTGAGAAGTTGAGTGGTGTGAAAATACATATGATGTGAGGCCTCGTCTCCATCTTGCTTGAACTGGGCAGATTAGCTACTTGCAGCGGCATTCGGTGTCAACATTGTGTAAGGTGCAGGTAGTTAATCATGCGCTACCGAACGTTTGCACCCACGATTTGAATCCCATCCTTTTCATACAGTATCCAAAACTTTCCACCTTTCAGATCCTGGAAGTCCTGTTCATCATCACATCCATCATCGTGGGAACAATCCACGGAGGCATCGTGGTCTTTGGCGTCCTGGTGATTCTTCCAGGTTTCCTGGTTCTAATCAGCACCCTGGGAATGATGCTCTGCATCTCGCTCCAGCTGACGGAGAGAGTCAAGTTCTCCTGGACTGTTGTGGTGAGTTTTGAGATGTTTTGTGGAGAAATTTGGGGAGCAATCGCGCCAAAAATGCGCGCGACGTGGAATGCGTCCTTCCAAATGAGGACCTTTGAATAGCGCGCGAGTGAGGCTGCTCTAACCGCGAAGCGCAAATATCGACCGCTCCTAGATTTGGTGGCAGTTGGACAGACAGAGACCAACGTCAAGACGGCCATTGCCTGGCCGATCAAGCAATGACCGCCTTCTTTCTCTACACGTCAAAACACAGTAGAAACAGAGTATTCCTCCCTGAAGACCGCGCGAAGCGAGTTTCTGACGCATCAGGCAGTGGCCGTCTAGACGGCCATTGCCTGCAACACCTAAGTATGTAAATAAAGCATTGCAATTGATACTTGCTATTGCTGGAGGTTATTCCCTTTAGGAGATCTTCTACAGCGGCGCCTGGGCCGTCGTCTTCCTTCCCGTGTCCCTGGTCTGCCTCGTCGCCGCAATCGTCGAATCCGGCGATTTCTACCTCGTCATGGTGAGACGTTTGGAAATTGGAGTGCACGTAAGTTTTTGCACTAATACCGTATCCCCCGCCCATTCTAGAGCCTCGGCCTGCTGCTAATCTTGGCTTTCGGGGCGGATTTGTTCGTCGCCTGGTCGAGAAGGAGGAGGGAGGTGAACAGAACCACTAGAACGGACGGACAGGACTACGGGGCCAGCGACCGGGGCGGCGCCGGCGACATTTACCCTTGAGAGCTTCCGGCTTGATTTCAATCGTTTGTCAGAGATTTCTGCAATCACTCGAGTATGAACTGGGCGTGGAAGCTTTGCGTCAGCCAAAGTCCGTTGTGTCGCTGAGTAAATTGACGGCAAACGCGTGATCAACAGTCTGCGTAACTTCTCGGAGGCATCGCAGGCAGTCACAAAACTATTGCGACCAGAGGTGCAATCCGACCTGGCCACGCCAGCCCGCTTGCAACCAGTAACTCCGTCCTAATTGTCCAAACGGCCTTTTGCGCTTGGATATTTCTGTCGTGCGCAGTACAGACACGTCAATGCAGTGGCGCATACGCGACTTGACACCGCCGCAGCAGTCCCTAAAATTGGCTCTTGAAGAGTCACGCTCGCTGCTACTTGCCATCTACAAGACAAAGTTGGACACAGCGGGGCTAAAGAGGAACCGGCTTCCAATGAACGCGCAGTGTAATCGAATCAGTCGGGCCTCGGTAACTCGACGTGACAGCGCCATTTACAACTCTGGCGTTGAAGTGTATTTCTACGTCTACGACTCTGTTAATCGCGCACTGCACTGACACTACAATTCACCATCGGGTTGACCGTCGACTGCGGAGCTTGGGACCGAGTGTAGACGGCAAGTCGTACCACTAAGTTGAGTTGATGAATTCTCTTGCTAGTGGCAGAGCGCACAAACTGTAGGGTATACGGTACAGTATATTATGCTTGTCTGTTGTGTACCTCCTCTACTATCTAGGACCGCATATTTCTTTTACTTTTACTCCCAAATACCAGTTATCCATTCTTCACTTCAGACAGCAGAGAGAATGCTCGCTCTGACGGAGAAGGCGGCTGCTCTGGCCACAGGCACCATGCAGGTGTCAGCTTTGGCCTCTGGAGATAATCCCTACTGCCAGCCGGGCGTCCATCCCACCTACCCCAACTGCTGAGGAGAGGAAACATAACACCTACCCACAGACATTAGGAGTTCGATAGTGAGTCGAAAGACTGTGTGAAAGTACGGTGTTGTTCAATGCGACATACAGCGTTTCATGGAGTATTCCGACCCATTTCAGGTGTTCTGCCCCCACTCGTCTTCTTCAATCAATCCTCCGAGGAACACGCTATGTCTAGATTATTAAAGTCTGGGAGATCAGCTCCGAACAATTCTCTATGCTGCGACAGTGATACCGATAAGGTGAATGCACTTAGATCAATTTCATGCTTGTTTTGAACTGCAGCCCCACTCCAAACGACAATAATAGAATAAACCCTCTTTTCGCTCCGTACGTACGTGCGTACTAAGTACGTCACGCTCGCTTCGGGCTTAATAACTCGCTCGTCCGACGTCGTAGGATGGAGTTTGAGACATCGGCCAGTAGCCCGCGGACTCCTCTAGCCACCTGAGTAGTCAAACCAAAAATAAATTTTCAAACTCGCGCGCTACAGTATCCCAAAGTGGGGTCCATTTTAAGACAAAAGTTGACCGAAGCTAGTCAAATCGCATATCAAAGAGAAGCGCTCGAGCTCCAAGCACGAATCCAACAACGAAAAGTTTTCAAAAGTTTAAACAGAGAGATACAGTAACCAAAACGCGTCGAAAACTGGAAACGACACGCTTGCTTCGGGCTTAATAACTCGCTTGTCTGACGTCGCTGGGTTGAGTTCGACACATCGACGGGTAAGCCCTCGGACTACTCTCGCCATCTGAGTGTTCAAAACTGAAATAAGTTTCAAACTCGCGCGCTACAGTATCCCAAAGTGAGGGTTCATTTTGAGACAAAAGTTGACCGAAGCTAGTCAAATCGCATATCAAAGTGAAGCGCTCAGAGCTCCTGAGCACGAATCCGACAATAAAAAGTTTCAAAGTTTAAACAGAGAGCTACAGTAACCAAAACGCGTCGAAAACTGAAAACGACACACTTGCTTCGGGCTTAATAACTCGCTTGTCTGACGTCGCTGGGTTGAGTTCGGCACATCGACAGATAGCCCTCGGACTACTCTCGCGAACTGTGACGTCGAAATAATAACAAGTTTAAAAATTGCGCGCTACAGTATACCAAGTAATGTCCGCGAAAAGTGGAAGATTTTCATCGAACCTAGTCGAATCGCATATCAGCGCTCCGAAGCACCTCCTGGAGCACAAATACGACAACAAAAAGTTTCAAAAGGTAAATGAGAGAGGCTACAGTAACCAAAACCCGATGGGAACTGTAGATTTTGGTTTATTATATCTTGGCACTCGTGCATTGCAGGAGTCGGCGGTCTTGACATCGCTGAAGAGCTCACTGCAAGCCAACATCATATCATGCTCACAATTAACCTGTAGTTTTGCGTTAGACTCCACTGTCTTTTATAAAATTTCGTCTGAAAAGATGATTTTCTTAATGTAAAGAGATTAAACCCGAGCGATACCAATGTTGCGTAGCACGAGCCACTCCAGAAAGTGTAATCGCGAGGAGAGTCGGAGAGACGCTGCACGAAACCGGAAAAGGCCTTGCTACAATCTCAGTAAAAATTAAAGCTCAAAACCACTCCGCTTTTTAAAAGAGACTTGTTTGCTGGACATCTACATAGTATACTCATGAACAACACATCTCTGCTAGGTTTTGCCGTTCCCAGACTGGGAGCTATGGTAGGTTTCGTATACACAGCCCAACTGTGTTCCAGAGACTTCTGTCGACGGAAGAGCGGCCTCTATTCTGGAGGCCGAAGACACAGTAGTGACGCAGACCACTGAATGAACCTACGTGAGAGTTAGCAGCAGATAAAAGAGCTGCAACGCATATGCATCACGTGTACAGGCTTCTGGAATTTGGCTCGTGGGTACTGTAGGTGATTGCGAGAGCGAAGAAGCCATCGATTTCCCATCGGCGTAGCACAATGGTCACGCACACCCGAGGGAGTCTGCATACGTGCCCGGAGGCATCTAGCTCATGGTACTATCTATCGAACAGTGTCGCCGCGTCACGTTGACTTGGACGACCGATCTGGAGCCGTTCCGAGGTTCCGAATTTGGGTTACGGTAGCACGCCCATTTCAATTTTGTTTCGGACGTGCGTCCTTCCGCCCGTCCCATACAAAGCGTTTCCTTTCATCTGACGCCATAAGACCGTGTTCGTGCAAGGTTCTAGCGTCGAGATTTGAGACCTGACGTGCAGCCACGTGCGTCACGCCGAACTTTCGTAGGGCTTCGCCCGGCCTATGTCGCAACTGATTGGTCGGGCAACCTATAGATTATCCAAGTTTAGCCCCTAGGTGTATGGTTTCCATTCTTCGAGGAAAGGAGGAGCCTTGCGATTCCCCATTAGCGAAGGACAAAGGTCACGCAACATCCGAACCACTTCGAATTCGACTTCGCACGCAGTAGCGCAAGCGATCTAGTAAACAAGACGCAGCGCGAGAAGCTCTATTGCGCAACAAACAAATGGCCCTGCTCTGCGAAGACGTCAGATGCTGGGCGTACTTGGGCTCTGCGACCTTCACGCTGGCCGCGGCGCCCGTCTACCTCGCCTATCTCCTCATCATTCTCGGACACAGGAAGAAGGATGCGCGCCTTCAGTCCGAGTCTCGCTCTCGCTCAACGTGGGCGCCATCAGTCCGTGAGTGATAATTCGCATACAAAAGTGACGTCCTGGTGCAGCCAAAGTGGCATCCGGTCAGTGAGTGATGGTGGTGCAAAAGTGACATCCTGATGCACTTTACCTGCAAAGCGTTCAGCGCAACCTGTTCCGCGTTCAAAGGCGCGCGTCACTGGCGCCACTCAAGTGCGTTTTGACGAACAAAAGTACCTGCGGCTGTTGCATATGCAAGTACTAGATAATCACATTGACGCAGCAAGCAAAACGATAGACCACATTGGACCATGTCTTCGCGTCTGGATGGATCCACGTCTCGCAAAAGTTTCTGGCTTTTCAGACCTGTTGGCCGCTCGGACCCTACGCCCTAACAAAGGCTCGCAACGTGACTTCGGGAAAGAAGTTCTTCGACCGCTTGACCCCATTGTCTGGGTCCCGCCCACAAGCTCTCGGCGTTGGGACATGGCCAGCGCCCAGTTCCTGGCATTGCTGGTGCTCACCTGCAGCCGATTCACCGCCATCGCTCTGCCCGCTGGACCCCGGCGAGGTCAGCAATA
>JASAMZ010009111.1:0-13959 GCA_030248115.1 Linhomoeus sp. GSCO2_2 | reverse complement strand
TTAAAACACTCACAAACCACTCTGTATTAATAAAACAACTCAACTTTTTTAAAACAGCTTGTTCACTGCATGAATGCCTTACGCGAGAATTGCATCGCTATATACAGCTAGCTATGCTTTGTCACCAGAGTGGCGACACAATGCAAACGTGTCACGTCAAGAATATCCTTCGTACGTATGTACGTATATGTAGCCGTCAAGAGCGAACAGCGTCTTTCAGTGGGGCAAACAAAACTGCTACCGGCGTGCTACGGTGGGTTATCCCAAACCACTGCTCCGTCAGCAGCTGAAGCGCTGCACACCCCAATACAAGGCCGAGTTCGATCAAATGGTCTACTGCATACGGAGGGCGCCCAACTATCTCTACTCCGAGTTCTGCGCCAAAAGAGCGAACATACGTTGGAAGGGTTCGGTCGATGGAGGAAAGAACGAACGAACACAAATCCTGCTGTGTACTGAAATAGGCACATACGTTTGTCCCTATATGTACCTACCTACACTTATACTGAATTTCAAGGTTGGCTACATTAACTACGAAACGTCCATAACTATTTCTTGTTCTGTGAGCGCGTTCTTCCATCGGGTTAACTTGTGGATTAAGTTTCGATGGTACCTTCTTTACACGTCAACGTTGGCAATAATTTTCGCCTGCGGCGCAAAATTTTGATGCCATTTCGCATCATCCTGGTCACCCTGCATCCGTTCTTCGGCTAACGGCCATCAAAACTTTGTGTACCACTTCTCCATTTCCGAAATCTGGTAAATCTATGCACACATGTCAAATCTGACTCAACCACACAAAATGTATTCTGAGAGCAACGTGTGGGATAGCAATGACCACCCAACGGGTCACACCCCAACGAAAGTTACCGACTCGACGCATGACACACGAAGCGCAGAAAGACCGACCAGAATCACAGCAGCATAACAACGGAAACCGGCGCTTAGCTCTCATAACTCGACAGTGTGTCATGGCAACTCAAGTAGCGCAAGCCGTAACCAAACAAGAAGCATACAAAGATGTACATAGTCGACTTGTCTTTGCGAAACTCAATTGGCGATTACCGTCGCATGCGATTGCGCACTCCCCGCTTTCTCAGTAAGTATTCGAAGTCGTGGTCTTCACTGTCGTCACCGTCGTCATTATCGTCGTCGTTGTCGTCGTTATTGTCGTCGATGTCGTCGCAGTCGAAGTCGTCGTAGAAGCTGTAGTCGTCATAGTCGTCGTCGCCCAATTCACCGAAGAGAAGCGACAGCTGCAGACTGGCCTGTCCGTAGACCAGCAGCTGTTGGCCGCTCCACTGCCATCTCCCTTGCCGCTGCATTCGGGGAGTCATGAAGTCGGCCGCCGTCTCTCCTCTCTGCTTCATCTCTTGGCGCAGACGGCTCATCCACTGCTCGGCCATACTCTGCGCCTTATTGCGACTGTTGGGCGGAGAATACAGGTCGTACTCCCACTGGACGGCCAAGAGACCTCGCGGCCGGTCTTTGTGCCGGCACAGGTACTGAGCCACTGTGGCGACGTCGCTCTCGTAGGTGTCTTCGTCCCAGAACGCCCCTTCCTCAAAGGCCATGGTGATCTTCGCGAGGTTGGGGAAGATGGAGACGAGACGGCAGACGTCGTAGTAGTGGATGGCGTTGTGGCTGCATCGGTGGACCAATAGAGACTTCAGAGCTGGGCCTTCCACTGTCGCGAAGCAGTTCTTGTGGAAATTGACCGTGCAGGTACGGGCGTCTATTTCGAGTTCGGTCACTTTCTCTCCACAGCTGCCGATCAACGTGGAGAGAAGCTCAGTCTGACCACTGGACCGCCGCCGAGGGCAGGCGCGGACCTTGAGGCGTCCCAGAAGGGGCACACTCGAGACGAGGCGGCCGAACAGCCCCACATCTTTCCCCAGGGCTGGCAAGTCGACCAGCGCACTCGAATGGCGCCGGCACTGCTGGGCCATAGAACACCAGGCCTCCAAGAGGGACAGAGAGCCATCATCGAGCTCTCTGTAGTGGAGCTCGAGATGGAGGGTGGCGAGATTCAGATAGGCCTTCAACTGCTTCAGCCACTCCACGGCCCTCTCGTAGGGCAGCGCCACAACCTCCACCTCTTTCCCTTTTCGGAGGGAGAACTTCAAACGGGGCCTTAGAAAGTAGTTCGCCACCAGCAAGCGGCCAGAGTGACTTTTCCACGAGCTGAACAATCGTGCGTCTAACAGAGCAGAAATGAATAGGCATGGCAGCACTAGCTGACGGAACCCACTCCTTGTTCTGCACGACGCTGTAGAGATCGCGGCAGACTCTCTGAGTGGCCATCTTGTCCTTGATGGGCAGAAGGTCGACAATGGCCGTCTTCAGCTCCAGCGGCAGAGACAACAACTGAACGCCTCTGGAAGAGGCCTCCTCTACTTCTTCTTCCTCTTTGTTAACGACAGTCTCGCTTTCACGAGTCTCCACCTGCAGCAGGCGGCAGCGGACAGTGCAACACAGAAACGGTGCGCCACACCAGCTTCGGTCAAACCTCCTTTGTCTCAGACGCATCCGAATCGGCGTTCGCTCCACCAACAGCATCACCATTCACGTCCGCACCACCGAGCGGACGATTGAAAGCTCCCTGAGAAAGAAAACAGCGGCCAGTGTCACTTCCAGGACGGTTACAAACCACCTGTACACATCGGCCGCCCACCAGAAAGTTTTCCATCGGTTGAGATTCTTCACGAGTCTGCGCAGAAGACAACGTGCAACCAATGTCACTGGATAGAATAGGTTTTCAAATTCATACTGCGCTGTTTCACAAAAGATATAACAGTGCCATCTTCGTAGAACTTCCACCACAGACCAAAACATAACCAGACTCCAGAAAGGAAGCGCAAGGTTTACTCATTCACATGTCAAATGGCGGCGAGACCGAGACGTAAAGATGCAGCAAAGGTGCGCAAACACACAGTAAGCGCCGACGACAAATGGGAATGACAACGACACTACACTCAAACAGAAGGGAATCTACTTCGCAACTTCTAGGACGAGCGACAGCTGTAGAGAGGCTTGTCCGCAGAGCAGTAGCTGGTCACCGCACCACCAGCCGTTGTCATGCTGTTGCAGTTGCGAGTTCTGGACGACGACACTATCTCCGCGCTCTTCCATCCCTCTGTGCAGAGCGTTGATCCAGGCGTCGACACGACTCTGCGCCTCACCCTGGTTGCTGGGTGGATAACGGAGCCAGTATTCCCATTTGACGGCTAGGGTTCCACGTTGCTCGGTTTTGAACTGGCACAACAATTCGGCCGCGCTCTGGACGTCGTGGAGGAAATGAAGAACAAGCTCCGGTATTAATAAGTTGAGTTTGTATTCTGACTGACATTGCAAAGAGTTGCGTTCTTTCTGCAGAGAGTGCGAGAGCTCATCGCCCGCATGCTCCGCTTCACGAGCTCCCCCTTCGCAAGAGGGTATTGCATAGCAATATTGATTTCGCCCGCGATTTGGCTTTTAGAGCAAGAACATCCCTCTTTCAAGTAACGCCTTTAAAAAAGTGCCAAAACTTGTAGAACTTGTGGCAAACATTTGACAGAGCACAAAAGAGCGCACAACGAGCAATCAAACCGTGTCGCACTTCTGTCCATGTAGCAAAGAGCGACCTTTGTTCAAATCACGAGAATGGCGTTTTCTGCGGTGCGTGCTTGCGTTATTGAAAAAAATTCATTGCATGAAAGAGCACGCCGAGGGCTTTCACCTGACGCGTCGATTGCCACTCTACCACGTAAGACGAGCGAGTTAGAGCCGTTTTGTGCTTTTGCACCTTCGGGTTTTACTGTAACTCGCGAAATTCAAAGTTTTGAGTTTCGACCAATGGGAGAACAAATGATCACTAAGTCGAGAGCTATCTAATGAGCTCGAGATTGTCTCTCTACGACGCAAGTTGAGCGCGTTGGAGCGATCTTAGCGTCAAAGACTCAAAATCCCGAGAATGGCGTTTTCTGCGGTGCGTGTTTGCGTAATTGAACAAACCTTTGTAGCCGCATAAAAGAGCACGTCGAGAGCTTTCACCTGGCGTGTCGATTGCCACTCTACGACGTAAGAAGAGCGAGTCAGAGCCGTTTTGTGCTTTTGTACCTTCGAGTTACTGTAACTCACGAAATTCAAAGCTTTGAGTTTCGACCAATGGGAGAACAAATGATCAGTGAGTCGGGAGCTATCCAAAAAGCTCAAGATCGTCTCTCTACGACGCAAGTTGAGCGCGTTAGAGCGATTTTAGCGTCAAAATGCCGAGAATGGCGTTTTCCGCGGTGCGTGTTTGCGTAATGGAAAAAACTTTTGCTGCCGCATGAAAGAACACGCCGAGAGCTTTCGCCTGACGTGTCGCCTGACGACGCCTGTCGATTGCCGCTCTACGGCGTACGACGGGCGAGCTATAGCAGTTTTGCGTTTTGACCTTCGGGTTACTGTAGCGCGCGCAATTCAAAATTTTGAATTTCGAAACCTCTTAGCTGAATGATCAGTGAGTCGAGACCTATCCGTAGAGCCCAAGATCTCCGCTCTACGACTTTCCAACGCCGAGATCTGAGAGCGTAACGCACGTACGCACGTACGTACGTACGCACGCACGCCGAGCTCTCGTAGGGTGTCGCCCGCCTGAGGGCGGGCGAAAAAACGCCCCTCCAAATGGTAACGTTGGACAAGTTGGGGAAGAGGGTCAGTAGTCCACAGAGGTCGTAGTCGTTGTCGCAAAACCAGACCTTCAGCGACTTCAACGAAGGGCAAACGACGCCCGTGAAGCAGGGCTGCTTGAAGTCGACGTAGCGAACGCGAGGGATGGGATGGACGTCTAGCTCGGTCAGCCTGTCTCCGCAGCCTCTGATCAGCTGCGAGAGGGGCTCAGCCATCGCCTGATCCCTGTTGTCTCCTACGACGGTGACTTTCAGGCTTTCCAGCGCCGGCACACTGGCGACAGCGGCGCAAAAACCCTCCACAACGGCCATTTCGGTCGGACAAAGGCGGATCAGGGCCTTGGCAGTGTGGTGACAGGGTTGGGCCAGGCGGAACCAGGCTTCCAGCAGAGACAGTGAAGTGCCTTCTTTCGGGCTTTCGAGCTCGAGGCGGAGGGTGTTTGCCTTCAAACGCCCGTGGAGATATTGGAGGAACTCGATGGCCTTCTCGTCGGGAAGCTTAACCTTATGAGTTGGACCTAACAGTTCTCGGATCAAAATCGACATTCTGGATCAAAATTCTGGATCAAACGAAGACGCGTCCTACGGGCCTGTGGATGTTGGAATGTTGTTCTGGCGATGTCTAGACCATTGTAGACGGCATTTTGCTCTCCTTTACGCATTGTTTTCGTCGTTTTCGATTGATTTCGTTGTTTGTGTGTCGCTGTGACGTTTGGTGTGCAATACACCATGTGTCCAACGACGTACATAGCAAGTTTCATCGTTTCCAACCATAAAACACATCCACAGGCCCGTAGGACGCGTCTTCGTTTGATCCAGAATTTTGATCCAGAATGTCGATTTTGATCCGAGAACTGTTAGGTCCAACTCATAAGGTTAATCAGCTCCTCTTCCTCTTCTGGGAGAGAGAAGTGGAACTGAACCAGCTGAGTCGCTGCAAAAAACGGCGGGACGACGCGCAGGCGCTGCGAGTGCCGCTCCCACGACCTGCAAAGTGTCCCCCATCCATACAGACCGAGAACCACAGATCAGAATAAGTGAGACAAAAGCATCCGTCAAAAGGCGTAGGCGACGCTTAGCAGCTGCGTAGTACTTACGCGTTCTGACTCTCGACGTGGTAGAGGTCGCGGCAGAGGCCCTTGACGAGCAGCTTCTCCTTCACGGGCAGGAGATTGACTATGGCCGTCTTCACATGCAGCGGCAGGGACACAAGACGACTGCCGCCGCCAGCGGTGGAAGAACCCACACCAGAATCGGCTTCTTCATTCCCCTTGGGATTTACTTCGACATGTATTCCCGTCATATCCTGCTTCTTCTCTTCGTCGCCAACTGTGATCAACGGCTGCGACATGACGGCGCCAGGCCAGATCCACTATGTTGGACCGCGAATGTGCTACCTACTTTGCTTGACAAAACCACTTACAAGCCTCAAGCCGCGAAAAAACGACGAGCGACGACGGATGATTTGTTTCGATCTGATTTGGAATAGACTCTTCTTCACCGTTAGAGACCTTGAAAGCTATCTGCAATATGTGAATACAACAGTACCAATGGCCCTAGGCGCCTGAATAATCCAATCCACAGATGGCCGAATCGTGAACGTGACATGCTCAGGGCGCAGGCAGACTCCACGCGGATTGGAAAGGAACACGAAGTCCCAAATCAATGCACAACGAAGTACTATAGTCGGTGCAGTTGTAGTGACACGAGTGTGACGCAGCGCGATTTGGAACGCAAATCTGTGGAAGCGAAGATCACAGGGCAGGCTTTCTTGTCGGCCTTTGTCTTCTTTCGTTGTCTAGACTCGGTGCTCTGTGATGGCCAGCAGCTGTTGAGGTGCAGTGGCATCTCTGACGTCCATGTGTTGGAGGAAGAAGGATTTTGTGCCGTCTTCGCCCGGCAGTCTGGCCGTCACCTTTCCCCACGCCTTGCTGCCCTGACCCAGGATCTCGTCGTCTGTAAATGAAGAGAGAAACACAAATTGTTACCATCTGGGTGCGTGCAACTGACAAACTGTAAGGTAGAGAGAGAGGGCGCCGACTGTTCGAGTAGAAGGTGAAGACGTTGTCGGCCTCCTTGAAGCCGTCGGTGTTCATGTCCTCGAAGAGGTTACTGTAGCCGCTCTGAGTGCAAGGGGACAGCGTGTTGATGCAGAGGGTGCTGAGACCGCATCGCGACCCCGGAAAGAAGCCATCCACTCGGTTGCAGGTACCCAGCTAGGAACTGTACTGACAGTTGCACAGGCCGAAGTTCGCACCGGCCAGACTCAGGAATGTGTCGATACAGTTATTCAGAGGAGCGCCCAGGTTGCAAGATCGGCCTGATGCGTGGTGATACTTGGGTTTTCGTCGTCGTCGCCGTCGTCGTCGTCGTCGCCGTCGTCGTCGCCGTCGTCGTCGTCGTCGCCGTCGTCGTCGCCGTCGTCGTCGTCGTCGTCGTCGCTCTTACCTGTGGAGTCTCTGTGCTGTCCTCCTCTGATGGCCTTTCTCGCCAGGGTGACCCCCATGGAGTGGGCGATGACGTCGATCTTCTCAGCCTCCGCGTAGGCGATGACGGACTCGAGAAGCTCTCTCAGAGGCTGCAGATGAGCGCACGTGTGCGCCTTCTGTGTGGCATTGGCGCTGTTGGCGTCTCCCCAGGTGGCGGCGTAGAGTTCGGCGCTGCCGTAGCCCTGCGGTCGGGATCCCGTTTTCGGGATCCCGCACGAACTTTAGTAAATACACTGGTACAGTACTAACGAGCATGGCTGGCGACGCACAGCGCGTTTTTGAAGCTTTCACGATAGCAATTACGCTTTGTGCTACAGCCGCTTGGTACACCTGCGAATGACGGAGGTTTTACTGACGTCGGTTGTCGTAGGTAGAAGAAGTTCGTTGACTTATAGAAAGTCTTCACTTCGGAGAAGAATGTAGTTGTCAGTTCACAAATACTAAACAAACACATTACGTTGGGTTGGAGTAGAGGTGGCTAGAACAACAAAGCAAAGGCGATCACCGCTGCAGCATCCCTCAGTGGACACCTGGCAGGCGTATAGCACCACCAAGCATGCAGTATGACATCAGAGATATGCATGCCAGAAGTAGGGAGGTGGTATGTAGGGTACTGCGATGCATTGAGGTGAAGCTACTCTGCTGCTTCGCAGAGCAAGGTAATCATTCCCATTACGATACCTCTATGCGTCTGTGTAGCCACTAGCCACCCTCAGTGTGGAGACTATTTTGCTTTCCTTTCACGCGCAAATGCATATAGTTCCGATTACCAGAATGCTGTCGACCGGGGGGGGAGGGGGGCGTAAGCCCTTCAGCTTTAAGCCGTAAGCCCGTAAGCGTAAGCGCAAGCGTAAGTAAAATGTAGGTCATTTGACCCCCCTACAGAGCCCCCCCCCCACCCCCAGAGGGTCCTATACCCCCCCCCCCCCCACCCCCAGAAGGTCCTATACCCCCCCCCCCCCCTGGCCGGTTGGCGCTTACACGTATGTCCATATAATTAAATAAGAGAACGAGCGTGTTAGTGTTGTATTCCAGGATTGCAAATAAGAGAACGAAGCTTCCAGAATTTCGTTGAACGAGAAATCACAACAGTGGAATGGAATGGAAATCTGAATCGATGCCGTTGCACGCTGCCTTGGTGATTTGTGAAAGAAATCAGGCCAGAGAACAGTAGTGAGAGGCGGTGTTAGCTTGTGAATTTGTGGTTGCGAAGCAGTCCAACGTTGCTTGCGCTCCGACGCCAGTATGCCGCAGTCTTCGAGCGAAGTCGGGGCCCCAAAAGATGGAGAAGAAGGGAAGAAGAAGGCGAGTGGCGGCGGCCTGTTGCGACGTCTTCCGCCAGAGCTCAAAGCTGCCATAGTCGACCTTCTGCCCGTCAAGAACAAACTGACCGTCAGAAGGGTCTGCTGGGACCTCTGGCACGTCGTCAACAAAAACGAGTGAGCCGCTTGGATTTCTACTGTGCTCAATTGAATTGCTCAGCAAGTTTAGCGGGAAAGCTTGTTTTGTTTTGGGCTCCTGTAAACCCCCGTGTGCGAAAATAATTATGCAGAGTGCCCTATGGGTGTCATGTATAACTTGTTTGGCTATTTTTTTGGTCGTTTGACCCCCCCCCCCCCCCCCCCCCCCCATCACCACCACCATTCAGCCCCCTCCCCCCCACCCCCCCCCCCCCCCACCACCACCACCACCATCACCCCCCCCCCCCCACCACCACCATCACCCCCCCCCCCCCCCACTCACCGATCACCTTCAGGGGGTGGTACGCCCCCCCCCCCCCTGGACCGGTTGGTTGGCCTTACACGTATATAGTTGATATTGCAAGCCAGTGAGTGGTTGGTGGAAGCGTGTATTGGCAACGAAATGAAGCGATGCCTGTTGTACATACCACATGCATGCATATGTTGCAGCTCGTGGAGGCGCCATTCGAGTCGTCTCCATGCCTCTGTGCCGCCTGTGACGGAGGCGGCGATTCACTGTCTGGTCCGCATTCAGTTCTCTCTTCTCCCTGATGGAAAGGTGGTGGAGGCGCTGCAGTTGTCAGAAGAGCGGGCGGTGGAGTGGCTGCAGCAGCTGAAGAGCTATCTGAAGACGGCCACTCTCCATCTGAAGCTGCAGAACAAGTATGGGGAAGCGTCGCTGTCCCTTCTGGAAGCCTGGTGTTCCCTGGCAAAGCTGTGCCTGCCTCCATCGAGAGCCGTCCTACAGTGCCCCACTGACGAAATTGGCATGGGTCGATTCTGCGCCGCCGTCTCCCGCACACCGCTGCTGGAAGGGTTGAAGGTGGTCGTCCGCCAGCCCAGACTGTTTCCCTGGCCCGAGAGCGCGACAATCGAGACCACTGCGCAGCTGATCAGCGGTTGCAGCGAGCGACAAGCTGACCAAGTTGGATCTCTACCCCGCCAGCCATTACGGCTCCGTCAACTTTGGCGAGCTCTGTTTCGCCGGCGTCGTCTGCCGTCCGCCAGTTGGTGGCCACCTTTCCCAACCTCTCCACACTCCACTTTGTGCCCTGTTCCGACGAACTTTCCTCCTTCCACTACGACGCCGCTCGCGTGGCCGAGTACCTGTGCCGGTTCAAGGGCGCGCGGCGAGGCTGCCTGGCCATCCACATCAAGCCTGAGTTCAGCTAGTTTCCGGCCGATTTCGCCTTTCCTCCATTAACGCAGCTTCCTCCCGGCTTCCAGTTGCCTCCAGGCGCCCTGTTCACGACGCAGCATCGGGTGGACTACTGGGTGGCCTGCCTTCAGGCGGAGATGACCAGTCGTGGAGAGAGGGCCGTCGTCCAGAACCCTCAACTGCAGCAGATTGGCAACGTGAAGTGGCGCAGCGATCAGCTTCTGCTCTGGGACCATGCCTCTGTTCAGCTGTCGCTCTACCTATTGTCAACTCGTAGAGATGAGATGAGCCTGAGAGCTATACAGGTCGACTAGGGTAGGATGGCTGTTGATATTGTATTCCTTCGTTGTACGTTCATGTTGGATGGTACTGCGTAGGCACTGCGAAAGATTGGTCGAGGATCGATGGATGGAACTTGTACCCCTATAGGTAGTTTTTGGCGCTTCTGCATTGCAAGCATTTTGCAACGTTGCGCTTCTGTGCGTATGTGCGTTGCCCCTTTCGACTGACGCTTCGCCTCCTATCTGAGAATTGGAAGAAGTAAACTCTGCTGCTGCTGTGTGATACTTACTAGCAGTGGACTCTTTGTGGGGAGACTGCCCATTTCGGTGCGCCGATGTACAGCTAGTATGATTGATGGGAACTGGAGAACATCTCTACGCTAGTGCTGCTTCCTTTCGTCCCTTTGCGAGTTGTGGTGCAGTTGAGTGGACTATCCGTCATCCGACTGTTCTCAATGGCCGCTGGAGGAGACGAGAGAGGTGGAATGACTGGGGAGCTTCTGCTCGCCACGCATCAGGAAGTGGTTGGCTGCTTCGAATTGTATTGTCACCTTCCTGTGAATGGAACTGAACTTGACTTTGTCATTCGTAGGGTCTGGACAATTCTTCACCTGTTGGCGCAGACGCGACTGGCGCAGAAATGGGCGGAGTGAGGTCTTCTTCAGCTGAGGCGCCTGGGACAGAGCAGGTGCTGCGAATTGAGAGGGAGGAAGCGCCTTGTGCTTACAGTATGGGTGTTTCTGTCTTCTGTAGGAGGAGTGCACTGAAGGCGGAGACGGAGGAATGGGATTGAAGAAAGGCGAAGAAGTGGGGATGAGTCCAATGGGCGTCTGTCAGTTGAGAGATCTGCCCTGGGAACTGAAGACGGCCGTTGTCGACCTGCTGCCGGTCAAGGACAAACTGGCCTTCCAAAGAGTCTCTCGCCAGTTCTACCGTGTCGTCAGCGATAAGGCGTGAGTCAATTGGCTCTGTTCAATTACCAGTCGAAACGACCGTAAAACATAATGGGAGTAGGAGTCAGCCTAGTCGGTTCTTCTCCGCCTTTTGCCACTCGAACACAATGCTTTGCAGCTCCTGGGAGCGCCACTCGCATCGGCTGCGCGTCTTCGTCCCACCGTCCATTGGAGGGAGTCAGCTGGTGGAGTTCCACTTCTCTTTCCCAGAGGAGGAGAAGAAGGAAGATGAAGTGGTCAAGCTGCGCCGACAGGCCATTGACTTCCTCCAGCATCTGAAGGGGGCGCCTGAAGACCAACAACCTCCGTCTAGAGCTCGAGCAGAAAGGGTGGCGGCGCTTCGCTGCCGCTGCTGGAAGCCTGGTGTTCCTTGGCTCAGTTGTGCGGTCGACCCTCCAGCGCCGAAGTCCAATTGTGCGCCAGTTCGGTCAGCGCCGCCCACTTCTCGGCAGTGGTATCGAGCGTGCCGCTGCTGGAAAGTCTCTCCATTGTGGTGGACAGGGCCTCGCTGCAGGCGAGCGAATGGGTCTCGCAGCTGATCACCGGCTGCAGTGGCCGACTGACAGCGCTCGACCTCTCCTCAGCCTGGGCCAAGCCAGTCGACTTTGAGGGGAAGAGCTTCGCGGGAATCGTCAGCCCATCGTTGACGTCGTTGCGCCTTCCCTGTGGCATTTCCTCTGCGGGCCAGTACAGCCTCTGTCGTCTCGTGGAGATTTTCCCCAGCGTCTCGACGATAGCCATCAAAAGCAAAGGATCGGATGGCGTCTTCTCCGCGGATGCCGATGTTGTGTCCCGTCTGGCCGACTACCTGTGCCAGTTCAAAGACGATCTGCATCGAGGCAGTCTGGCCGTCGAGTTGTGCTTCGACGTCTTGTATCACATGGGCACTACTCAGAGTCAGGGCCGCGAAGAGATCGACGACTTGATCTCTGATCTCCACGAGAAGATGCAGCAGCGCGGAGAGAGCGCAGTCGTCCAGAACTCTCAGCTGCAGCAGGAGGGCGCCAAGTGTTGGCGCAGCGACCAGTTGCTGCTCTGCGGCCACGCCTCTCTGCAGCTGTCGCTCCTCTCCAAGGCTACCTACCTTCATCGCTAGTGTGTCGACGCCTGTTATGCAGCGTAGGTAAGGTACACCTTGTGTCTCGAAGTCTCGCGAAGTGACGACTGGGGCAGCGATCTGGACACAAAAGCTCGTAAGTTTGTATTCTCCACTATGAGCACATACGTACAGTATTCGCGTGTTTCCAGTTCGGTTGTGCTGCGGATAGAACTACGGTACGTACTATGTCGATACATGCGAGCATTTGAGACGTCGCCGTTAGTTGCATAGTTCCCTTCATCTCAACCATCGTGCTCCATACACGCTTTCTGGCGATTGCTGAAGTGATGCTTTTCAGTCTTTCTGTTCGCGAGTTGCAGTAGTTCGTTGCCCAATGGCTTGCGAAGTACAAACGAGTGCCGTACCCACCTGCTGTCGAGTTACATTTCGTTTCTTTTCCGCGCGTCGTGTTTGCGGAATACACACTTGGACCGCTTCAGATTCGACTGGCTCAAAGAAGAAGCGCTTCGTCGAAGTGCCTTCGCCGCGGCGGCTTCTTATCTTAGTGTCGACAAGCGAAGACCCTAAGCTCACTCTCAGCGGAAGCCGCATTTTGCAACTTGTGAAATGTGCATTTGCATCTGTACCTACCAGGGCCTGCGAACTTGGATTTCGCTACTAAGGCAAGAATGATCATGACGACATGAAGCACGGTTGTGTGGCGTCAGTTCACACACTGAAAATGAACCCCTATTTGCGTCTGGTGCGAGACTGTGCCCGTCATAGCCAGTCGCTTTTGTTCGCTGACGCTGTGACAGGCCACTCATGCATGCATACGGCGAAACCTTACAACAAGAGTTGCACACGAACAACGCGCAAAGCAAAATCGCCACCTCGACGCAACAAACAAAGACAAATTCTAGCGCCCAAACCATTCCTTCCTCCCGTCCTAAGGAAAGAAAATGAAAAGGTTTCGAAAGTGCCTCCGCTGCCCGCAACCTCAAATTCTACGTCGCTGCTACCAAACGCTACTCGACTCTCGGCTATGGTCTGCTACCTACAACTACCACTTCTATACTTCTGCGTTTACGGAAGCTCTGTCTGCCCTCAATGCTGGAAGAAGAGGGAGAGCTGCACCGATGCCTGTCCGCAGGTGAGCAGCTGTTGCAGCGGCTGCAACTTCTCGACGACGACTCTCTCTCCGCCCCGCTTCATCTCCTTCTGCAGACGGCCTAGGCACTGCTCCGTCTTCTCTCGCGTCTTCTCTCGAGTGCGCGGCGACGTGCCCACAGCCTCGAGGAAGTTGACGGCCAAGGTTCCCCGTTGCTCTTCCTTGAAGCGGCACAGATAGTCGGCCGCGCGAACGGCGAAGTTGCGGAGATGCAAGGATCGCCAGCAGGAGCCCATCATGCAAGTGACGGTGACCGTCGCCAGCTTGGGGAAGATGGAGACGAGACGACAGAAGTCGTGGTCGCCGTCGCCCTCCGACTCGTCGTCGCAATCGCAGTAAAACGACAGCGACGTCAGAGATGAGCAAGTGACGCCGTCGAAGATGTGGTAGACGAAAACGGCCAAGCCAAACGAGACTTCGCCAACTGGGCACAGGTCGAGCTCTGTCAGTTTCTCTCTGCAGCCCTTGAGCAGCTGCACGATCTGCTTTTGCTCAGGGAAGAAGGCCTTCTGGTGATCGCCTTCGCTAGCGCAGAACACCTTCATTCTATTCAGATGGGGAACGCTGGCCATTCGACTGGCGAACTGCTCCAAATCGGGCTCCAGGGCGGCGGAGAACTCGACGAGGGCACTGGAAGGGCGTTGACAGAGGCTGGCCAGGGCGCACCACGCCTTCAAGAGGGAGGGAGAGCTCTGTTGGTAGTCGAGCTCCAGTTGGAGAGTGGCCGTGTTCAGAAGTCCCTTCAGCTGCCTCAG
>JASAMZ010009107.1:45000-48479 GCA_030248115.1 Linhomoeus sp. GSCO2_2 | reverse complement strand
GACTTTCACTCCAGTTCGTGATCTAGTTCGTTTCTTTGTCTTTCAACACATTGTCTTTCGCCACATTCTGTCGTGTATTGAGTTTGTCCGTTGCGTTAGATGCACCGTACATAGACTATTTAATAGAGCGTACATTAGAGAGGAACCACCCTGTAACACACAGCATCATTGTCTACCCGGTTGGTTGCTACCGGGCCGCAAAAGGTCGTTCAAAAGTTAGAATAGTCCTTGCCACCAATAAACCCGTACAGTTTCAAAGCAAGCTATCCCTCCCCAGGTATGGGTAGGTGCCTGGGAACGAGTACGTATGACAGAGTACGGTATCTACCATAACCAAAGTCCGCTCAGTCCAGTGCAATCGTAATAAGAGTCAGATATGTACAGAGTTCAAAAGCAGTCCAAGTCTCAGTCGAGCAGATGGCAACCGCTCCATGGATGTCTCGTCCTCGCACTGCACGTCCCACCGAGGGGTGGGGGCGAGTCCCTGGGAATCTGGGTTGCTCGGGAATGGCTATTCAGTCATGCAGACGCCCGGCCAGCAGTCCTGGCAATTGTTCTCGGTGGGCACACCACACTCCTGACCTTAACCAACCTCTCTCCAACACTTTGACTGGCACTCAGTCCAGCGGCAACCAAACAGTCGGTAGCAGCACGGGTAGAACCGTCGAAATCAGGAGCACCATCCAGAATGAAGAAGTGGACTATAGTATCCGCAGAAGCGAAACGACCGGCAACGCCACAGTGGCCTGCGGCAGAAGATGTACAGGGGGGGGGGAGAAAGGTGGGACCCCTAACTTTGCGGCCGCCGTTCTCAAGCATGACTGCGCCGATTGACTTCAAATTTGGTGACAACACACTACAGAGTGTTGTTGATCGTCGGTACAAATTTCAAACAATTCAGTGCATCTCACGCCAAATGGCAGCTACGCGCGTAACACCATGCCGAAAATTGGGTGCGGACGGCGAAGAGGAGGATGGCCATGTGAGTCGTCATCCGTAAGATAGTGATCGGAATGCAGTTCGTTAGACGGTGTGGGACAACGTGTGACTATCAAACATTACACTGTCAAAAAATCTCAGAGATAACGAATACACTGTGGAGTCTACGGATGTCTACCGTCACCCCATTACCAGCGTGTGGCATCTGAAGGATGTGATTGTGCAAGAGTTATGAGTTTAACGGACAATTCGATCTACCGGTTTCGGCCCCCGCTTGCAGCAAGTGGTCGACCAGGGTGGCGGCCCCATCGAACAGCCCGAATCTATGATCTCAGAATTTGCCGCCATCCTCCTCTTCGCCGTCCGCACCCAATTTTCGGCATGGTGTTGCGCGCGTAGCTGCCATTTGGCGTGAGGGCGCAGGGTTGGGGGGGATTTGTACCGACGATCAAAAACACTCTGTAGTGTGTTGTCACCAAATTTGAAGTCAATCGGTGCAGTCATGCTTGAGAACGGCGGCCGCAAAGTTAGGGGTCTCACTTTTTTTGGCCCACCCTGTATTACCTGTTTCCACGTCAATACCAGTGACTATGCCACGTGCAACAGTACAAAACAGAGATGCGTTGTTGGGGTCGACGACCACAACCAATGGAACTGTCAGACTATGAACGTTGTCTATCTTATTTCATGCCGAAAATGCGGTATACAATACGTTGGCGAAACCAAACGCAAACTGCGGTCCAGACGATATCACAGTACAAATACTCCAGCGAATTGGTGACAATACACCTTACGGAGACAAGCAAAGACTTAAAGCAGAAACTTTTTGGATTAAACAGTTTGTTACTTTGTACCCATTCGGACTTAATTCCAATTTGAAAGGAATAGGAAATATTAACAGTGACCAAGATGTGTGCAAAATACCTGCAAATAAAAATCCCTATTTTGTAGGCTTAAAACTCAAAAGAGAAAGGAAAATTAACTTTAATAAGAAGCATAAAAATAAAAATAAAATAAAATGCAGTGTTGACAATTACAAACTAGTGTCCCTCATCGACTCAATCGAACATAAAAGACATAATAAAACACAAGACATCCTGAATAACACACCACTCAAATTGCTGCAATGGTTCAGAAATTATGCAGTTCAACGTGCTATACCCAACAATGTGAAAGCAATACTTTCAGCGTTCTTATTGTCCAAACAGCCATCAAAGACCAATGCACGTGTTTGTTTGAAAAGATTGAAAAGAATCTGGATTACACACGTACACCAGGCAGTTTCACAAATTGGTCTAGCAAGAATGCTGAGTGATGGCTTAATTAGCAGATGTCTAAACAGGACAATCAATCTTCCATGGAAGGTTCAAGTCGCATACCACACCACAGAGCCTTCTTGGCTTAAGCTCTGTAACTACACTAAATTTCTGAAACAACTAACAATTAGTGAACTGATAACTACAATAAATACGGACTGTAATTGCGACACTAATTACAGGCATCCTGTCCTGGGTCACGTTATCACGGGTGACTTGACCATAATTAAGAACTCTAACCTCCAGAGATACTTCGACTTGGGCACCAAATATCGAACAAACACACACGAAAGTCCTGAAACTATCTGCGTGTCCATCCTCACTGAAATTAAACCATATTTGGAGGAACTAGTTAAGCTCAAAATTATCCAAACGGAAGAATATCCCACAATTATCAACTACATAAAACAGAAAATTGCGCAAGCTTTGAAGCGACAATTACCCAAAACTTGCCACAATGTTAAGATGACCCACCAAGAATATACCGCCCTAAAGGAACTCCACAAAACATACATTGTGTGCCCAACAGACAAGGTTGGTGGTAACTATACAATTGTCTGTAAGCAGCATTATCTCAAAGAACTTGCAAAAGAAAGTGGCGTCCAAATTAATAGCAATAACATAATATTGGCTGGAAATGACAATTATTGTGTCACAGACGCGCCAAAAACTACACTCGTATCACTCCAGAAGCAACTTTGCGAACGCTTTAACCTTAACACAAATTCTGACCAATTACCAATAATTTTCGCTACTTGCAAAATGCATAAAAATCCTCCAGCATTACGATACATAGTATCAGCCAAAAATTCCACCATCAAACCCCTAGAAAAATACTGCTGTGAAATCCTCACCTTTTACAAAACCCATTTTAGGAATTATTGTAATGCAGCCAAAGCTAATACAGGCAAGAATTTATACATTTCCATCAGCTCTTCATACGAAGTCATCCACAAAGTCAAGCAGTTACGCCGAATTGACCAGATATTTACAGGCGATTTCTCAGCCCTGTATCCATCGTTAAGTTTTGCCACAGTCATAAATGGAGTAGGCAATATCATTAACCAATGTCATAGAAATGCCAAATGTGACTACATCAACGCTAAGAATAACACCATTAAGTACACCAGTACAAGCAGTAACAGCCCAAACACTCTTCACCAGAAGGACGTTGTACAACTCTGTAAAGATATCCTTGAAAACTCATTCATGACGTTTGCAGGT
>JASAMZ010009107.1:0-40000 GCA_030248115.1 Linhomoeus sp. GSCO2_2 | reverse complement strand
CTCACCTTGGGTCGTAGAGAGACGAAACGAGTTCATCAGATAGTTCTCGACTCATTGATCATTTGTTCTCCCATTGGTCGGAACTCAAATAGTTGAATTTTGCGTGCTACGGTACTCCAAAGGTCCACAAGCACAAAACGCATATAACTCGCTCGTCTTACATCGCAGAGAGAGCGCCATCGACACGTCAGTTGAAAGCTCTCGACGTGTTCTTTCATGCAGCAGGAACAATTTTTCCATCACGCAAACACGCACCACTAAAAACGCCATTCTCGAGATTTTGACACTAAAATTGCTTTAACTCGCACGACTTGTGTCGTAAAGATACAATGTCGAGCTCATGGGATAGCTTTCGACTCTCTGACCATTTGTTATTCCATTCGTCGGAACTCAAAACTTTCAATTCGCGAGTTACAGTACCCGAAGATGTAGCACAAAACGCATCTAACTAGCTCGTCTTTAGTCTTGTCGATTGTTCCTTGGTGCAAATTGTACCTAACAATTTGTACCCCTAGATTGTTAACAATATAGAAACAATAACAATTTTTTTCCACTGCTTCCAGGAACAAAACAAGCTGTGTGTGTAAAAAGTTCAACCTATACTTTGTGTCTGTCAAATCTTGGTGAACAGTGTGGACAACTTTGTTCACATCATTAGCCATATCTGGAGAAATTGTCTTGAGAACGTGTACCTTAATCCCAAGTGCAGCTATCCCCACGATACGGTTATCTGTACAGCTGATCTAAAGCTCAGTGATATCGCCGCGTTCGCTATATGTTATCGGCATGATACGACGCCGTTTATCTGATGTTTCCTACCGGTGTGAAAACGTCACATCCAACAAAAAACTTGCGCAAAAGTTTGGGTGCGGTCGTTCTTTATCAGGAATTCCTCTTGGCGTACCCCCTTTCGCATTGATCAATCAACAAAAGTGTTGGCAATTTACGAAATTTTCACATTTCTGTCAAATTCAGTAGTTGCAAAAATATTCTGTTGTGTTACAAATTATCCGCTGTGTATGCCCTTTCCATTTCTGAAGAAATTTTGCCGCTAGCCCATCAGATGAAAATGTCGATTTTGACATTTTTTAAAATATTTAATTCAAAATTTCTAAAAATTGCAATTTATTGAAGCTGTAATACTATGTCACAAATTCCTGTTGGCATATGGCCTTACCATTTCTGCCTTCACATTCGTCCATAAATGACTTTCTATTTTTGTCATTTTATGGAATTCGTACAAATATTCGCGTATTTCTATCAAATTTCACACTTGCAAAAATATTCTGTTGTGTTACAAATTATCCGCAGTCTATGCCCTTTCCATTTCTGAAGAAATTTTGCCGCTAGCCCATCAGACAAAATTGTTGGTTTTTGAAATTTTATGTTTGTAATTCTAAATATCTCGAAATTGCGATTTATTAAAACTGTAAAACTATGTCATATGTTCTTGTTAACATGCGGCCTTACCATTACTGCATTCACATTCGTCAATAAATGACGTTCTATTTTTGTCAATTTATCAAATTTTGACAAACAATTGTGTATTTCTATTAAATTCCACATTTACAAAAAATTTCTTTTGTGTTAGAAATCATCCGCGGTCTATGCTCTTTCCATTTCTGAAGAAATTTCGTCGCTAGCTCATCGGGTGAAAAAGTCGATTTTTGACATTTTTGAATTTCAATTGTGAATATCTCGAAAATCTGAAATTAGCAACAGAAACGGACATCAGATCCATACTCAGCGACCTTGACTCCACTTGACCACATATGCCACATATCTTACTTCGGTGCCACGGACACACACACGGACAGACAGACAGACATTGTCATCCGTATATATATGTCGTAGCCCAACATGGTATTCAGCCCAATCTGGGATTGGGCTAGCCCAACATGGTATACCTTGTTGGACTAGCCCATCACGGGATCGCGCATCACGCGCGGGACTGTCACACATCGCGAGATCTCCCCCACTGATATGCAAGGCGGGGCTTGGTGATGTATGGCGCCTCCGTCCAACCTAATGTCCCCCCCCGCACACACACACACACACACACACACACACACACACACACACACACACACCACACGCTATTCGCCGCGTCCGACAGGCCTCCCCGCCATATCCTAATCTCTTCATTATGCGGCGAGTAAACAATAGACGATTCAGAGAACAGTCATATACCAGAAAGCAGATACGAAGCGCGACATACAACCATGTACCAGTTAGTTCATGCACGTTTTGCTACGCACGTGGCAGGCATTTGCTCCCTCAGGGCACACCGTTCTTGCGGCACGCACATCTACTGGTCGAACAGCTTGTCACTACAGCCGGCCCATTGAATTACCAAATGACCGCAGTAACAAATGGAGAGACTGCGAGACATCTGATTTTGCAAGGCCATGTCAATAGCGGGGGGGGGGGGGGGGGGAGCCGGCGGCCCCGGCGAATAGCGTGTGGTGTGGGGGGGCATTAGGTTGGACAGAGGCGCCACACATCACCAAGTGCCGCCTTGAGTATCAGTGGGGGAGATCTCGCGATGTGTGACAGTCTCGCGCGTGATGCGCGATCCCGTGATGGGCTAGTCCAACAAGGTATACCATGTTGGGCTAGCCCAATCCCAGATTGGGCTGAATACCATGTTGGGCTACGACATATACACCTCGCCGCGCTGAGGCGCGGCGAAACAATAAAAATAACAATCTGAAATGGCTCTGGAACAAAACAATTTGGACACTCATAAATTGTACCTTAATTGTTCTGAATGTTGGTGAAAGTATACAGTAATCCATAGCAGTCATGGAGCTAATATCATATAATTTGAGAATGTTTTGTTATTCACGTCGCAATTCGTTTGATTTCATGAAATTACCACTAAACGAACTTCTGCCCTACGACGGCACTCAATCTTCCTAGGAACAATTTTCGGTACAATTGTTCCTAAATTATTAACAAGAACAAGAACAATCTGTCGAAATTCGAGAGGAACAATAACAATAACAAAACAATTTAAAAAATAAAGAAGTAAAACAAAACAATAACAAAACAATTAAGAAAAATGTGGTACAACTACAACGACAAGAATGCTCGTCTTACGTCGTAGAGCGGCAATCGACACGTCGGTTGAAAGCTCTCGACGTGTTCTTTTATGTGGCAGCAACAATTTTTCCATTACGCAGACACTCACCACAGAATACGCCACTCTCGAGAATTTGTTAAACGTTTGTCAAGCTTAGGCAGATTTTCGTCACCTTTTTAGAAGCGATACTTGTAAGAGGGATCTTTTTGCTCTAAAAGCCAAATCCCGGGCGAAATCAATATTGCTATGCTCTCTTGCGAATATCCTCTTGCGAAGGGGCAGCTCGCGAAGTAGAGCAATACGGGCGATGAGCTCTCGCACTCTCTGCACAAAGAACGCAACTCTTTGCAATGTCAGTCAGAATACAAACTCAACTTTTTATACCGGAGCTTGTTGGAGATATGCCTCGATATACACCTCGTCACTCACCTTCATTTTGCGTTGCCCCCAACTCCGGCTCCAATTCCCTTAACGTAGCAGCGTATACTTACACTCGAAATTTTCCAAGCAAACACGGCAAAGAAGTCACGCGTTTGGTTGTTTCGCAAACGGCGACGTCTCGCCCTGCGACTCGGCTGTTTCATTCACTGACCGGCCATAAAATGGGCAAAAGATAAGACCTACCTTGTGTATTTAGGGGACTTGTTTGCACAGACTGCAACCAACTCGCGTGACTCTGTGATCGTCATATGTAGAGCATACGCGGCTGCTCACGCAACATGTCAGTGCCATACATGGACGGGGATGTCAGCAGGACTGCATTGGTGAACGGGGGAAACTGTAGTGCAGTTAATCTTAAGCAATGTACATAGGTGACAAACCAATCTTTTCGTCTTCAATGTTACGAGCCGATTAGGTGCCAATTGCTGGAGGGAGGACGGCAACTGCAGGCCGAACTTCAGAGAGTTGCGTCAGCGACTTTCAGTCATGGCGTCCAACGAAGCGGAAGAGAACTCCGACGACGTCCAACTGCTACATCAGCTGCAGTGCAATTGACTGGCTCCAACCGTGGCTCAGACTAACTCCCCGGATAATATGGCTTCACTTATCATAACGCTCGCATTGACCCCTCTAAGCAGGTCTGGCCCAACGTTAATTCTGTGAGCACTCAGCACTCTTCAATCGTCATGCACAGCAATGCGTGAATGGTTTCATACATATGTACTAAAAGCGCCACGTCACGACATGCCTCTCATTCCTCTTCCCATGCTAGAACTGATATCGTTTGGTACTTTGGTAGTATTAAGCCTTTTGTGCTAAAATTGAATTCTCCGTGTGTATAGAATAGAGTTTGCGGCTGTCGTAACTGGCGGTTGATAAAGCAATGTACTATGTAAGTACCTCAAGACCCGTCCAAAATTGTCAGTTAGAATTTGAATTCGCAGATTGTTGTTAAGGGAAGGGAGAGTATGGGCCTTTCGCTCGCTGTCTGTTTCTTGTCTTCCATTCCCGACAGCCACAAACTCGAAGCGGATCGAACAGACCGAGTACTGTGGCGTTTGTGAGTGGCGAGAATTGCAACACGATGGCTTCAACTTCCTTCGTCTCACTTCTTTATCTATTCTTCTTCCTGCTCTTCTCCTTCTCCTTCGTCACAGTGGCCGCTGTAGTCGACAAGAAGAATGACGACAAAGAAGAAGTCGTGCGAAAGTGCTTCGTGACACCCTGGCCTCCCACCGCCACAAGAAAACAAAGGCATTACTACGGCCTTCGAATTTCTGAATACTCCGGTGTGCTGAATCCTGAAAGTCTTCTATTCGAGAAAGACTTCAAGAAATCGAAGCCTTACATTGGCTACGTGCAGCCGGAAGCGAATGACAGAGAAATGGAGAGCTGCGACGGGTTCTGTCACGTCGCTTGGTTCAGCGACGAAGGTTATACGCAGGACGTTGAATGGTCCGGCTGTCTGAGCAACAGCGCCAAAAGCTTGAACGTCACTCGTGGTTTTGGCGATGTGCTGGCGTACGCCAGACACGTACTGCCTCAGATGAAGGACTTTGCGCCCACTGACACGAGAAGCTCCATGTGCAACGTCACAAGGCGCTTCTATAATCCCATTATCAGTCATCCTTGGCAAGTAGGCTATGCCGCCTCTCGAAACGCCAAATTCCTTTTCTGCATTTGTCACAACCGCACCTGCGGCCCAGATGCCAAAGAGAAGATTGTCCGCAGCGGTCTGTCCACTTTTCCCTGGGACAATGTCACTTTGGAAGAACAGAAGGCCCGTTCCTCCTTCGGTTTCTACCCCATGTGCTTTGTGAAAGGGCTCCACTATTCTTACTCGAACGCCACGAATCCAAGAAACGAATGGCTGCCCCATTTGTGTCTCGTGGCCTATCCAGAGAGAAATGACGCCCTGGAGAAGAAGTGCTTCAAACAGCTGTACAGTAGCGCCACTAAACATTTGTGCGTTGGAGACACCACGTCGAAGGTGGAAGTGTGCTGCTGCAAGGGCACTCTGTGCAACCACTATGACTCAGACTCGAACATGAACGCTCGATTGTCACTTGAAAAGAGAATCCAAAAGGAGTTGGACGCAGCGACGACTTTGGCGAAGAAGGCGGCGACGTCCACGACGACCACCACGACGTCTGCGACGACGACGACAACGATCACGATGACCACCACGAAAACGATGGTCATGACGACGACAGCGGCAAAGACGTCTATGGCGACGACGACGACAACGGCAGTCACGGTTGCTGCGGACACTAGCAGTAGCAGCAGCACGACGTCGAGTAAGAGTGAGGACAATTCTGGCCTACTCCAGATTTTCGTGTGTTTCGCTCAAACAAAACCTACCACAATTCGTTTCCAGGCATGTCGTCTTCGCCTCAGAAAACTTCCACCTTCCATGGAATAAGCACAACGACCATTATGGGAGTTCAGTCATCGACCGTCTCCAAAGCTCCTTTAGTTATTACCACTGCCACTGCGACAACTATGACCAACGCGCCTGTGACAAAGCGCAGTCCTTCTGTGACGACTACTTTCCAGTCTATGACGACTATCGCCAAATCTACTATGATGACGGCAGTTGTCAACAGAATCACAAAAGCCACTGACAGTATGGAAACCACTGCCAGTGTCGAAGAGGGTTTCAACTGGATCCCATACGTTGTCATCGCTGCTGTGGTTCTTTGCCTTCTGGCCATCTGCCTCGTTCTCCTTATCCTTGTGCTCCTCATGCGCCGACGAAGGAAGAAGCGAAGCGGCGATGATGATGAGAGCAAGGAAGAGTCGAAAGATGACACCGATGACGGAGAGAAGAAGTCTGACGACAAGGACGAAGAGGAGGAGAAGGACGACGGGGCGCTCGTCGTCACTGGAGACCGGCGTCAGTTCGACTTAGCAGCCACCGAATCAGAAGAGTGCACGTCTGATGAAACGTGGCTGCAGTCCTCTTACGACACGGAGACGATGGAGACAGAGTAGCACTCGGAAGAAGAGCGTGATTGTGCAGTTCTGGTGATCGTATTGCTTCCTCCGCCTTTTCGCTGGCGTGACAGTTCACTTGTGTATCGTAGTACTAGCGCGATTGCTGTTCCTCTTTGAATCGATGTACATACATTAGGCTGAGAAGTGACGAAAACGTTTTTGACCGAACTGTCAGTCTACCATTTAGTGTGCTTCCAATGTGACTCGCACATCAACGCCCTTTGAAAGAAGCACGATCGGCAACAACATCCACAGATTGCTAAAACTGAGAGCGCGACGTCTCTTACCACACGCCTTGGTGATGATAAGCACTGCCTGTGACCACGCAGTTGTGTACTGTACGCGACGAAGAAAGTGTAAAGCGACCCATGTCTTCTTTGCACAGTCTTTGGCTCATGTTCACAATGCCTTGTGTTGCACGTACATACAGTGGACGAAAACCTGTTCACGATATGAGCGATGGAAGTCGAACTGCAGTTCTGCGCCTTGAGAAGTCGACGGCCGCCTACTTTGCGTTAAAAGTGGTTGGCTGTTGCTCCATTAAAGAACCGGTTCCATCGTTATTCGTAACACAGCGAATGGTCAATCAATGCCAAAATCTTACCGACTTCGTTAGTGACGCACGACAGCAATCAACGCGCGAACACAAACAAATGTGCCAGAAACCTTGCCAAAACAACAAGAACAACGCAACAAAAGAAACCAAAGCAGAACCGCGAACAGAGAGTTCAGACTCCACTAGCGAACAAAGGGATGCATTAGTTGTAGGCAGGCAAAGTCCTCCAGCTCTAAGGCGAGGCGCACTTCCTTCTCCGGCGTCTCCTGTCTGCTGAGGCAGAGGACGTTGTCGCCCACGATCAAGTTGTGTGGCAGCAACTTTCTTTGTTCCCTCAAAGGAGTCGGCTGCTGCTGCACCTCGAGATCGGAAGGCACAACGATCAACAGTCGTTCCCTCTCGGGCGGCCAGACGACGAGCTTGAAAGAAGGATTTCGCTCAAGACACTCGACTCTGTCGACGACCAGAGAGCGCAAGTGGGAGCAGCGCTCCACGAAGTCGCCATAGTTGAAAGGCTGTTCATGGAGGGGAGAAGAGCCCTCGCGCGATGTACATAATAGTGCCGACGACGAGCCTCTTCAGATTGGGAGCCACAAGTGAGAGCAGCGACAGTAAACAGCCTCTTTGGCGATCTACCTAAATGAGAAGGCGGAGCAACACTATGATTATCGGGCATGGACAGTGGATCGAAGTCGAGTCGACAGCTAGTTTCACGTCGACTCATGCCCGAGAAAATGCGGATTTCCTCTTGTGGTGCAATGCATTTTACGGACAAATCATCACACATACATAGAAATCCATTTCCAGATGCGTGAGTCCGTCAAGCGCCAGAATAGGCGGATGAGGCAGCGGACAGCAAGCGATTCCTTTCAACGTCAGCTTCTTGAGAAGTGGCGCCTGTTTCAGCACCGCCAGAAGTGGGGGAAGGAGGACATTGGACGACATCCACCAAGCCATGCTGACTTCCGGCAAGGAAATCGCCTTCAGTTCCCCTGCCTTCGCGGTCCAAATGTTGTCCCAGCATTCGCCCGAAGCGGCGGGCAGTTGAAGAGAGTCGACTGACGGCAGCGAGGCGATCACAAAGGCCGTATTGGCGAATTCTCCCATCTCAATGTACCCTTGTGAGCCATTGCACTCGACGCTGAAGTGCTTTAGTTTCGACTTGGTGAGAAAGTGAAAGGCGCGAGCGAGTCTGTCGACGAGAGCGCAAAGAAGGTTGCGATCGTAGCCAGCTTCGTCTGCCAACGAGACGGCAAGCGACTCCAGCGAAGGGGCACAGAGTCTGGCCAGACGTCCCATCCAATCTTCATTTCGTCCCACACAATTGGCGCTCAATAGCTTGACGACACAACTTCTGCCGGTCTTGGTGCGCAGCGTCAATGTGAGCTTTCTCTCACAAAGTGTCGCCCCGACGAATTGGACAAGATTAGTAGACGGGGGCAGAGCCCCTCGGGGCACTCCTCCCCTCTTTCAGAAGAACCTTGGGAGTTGAAGCATGCTGCCCATTGATCAACGAGACATGTCAGTGAGACTTACTGGCCATTCTGATCGCAAAACTAATAGCAAATTCGGAATTGTGACCCTCCAATACCCCACATTCGACATACAACACACCTAGCTTCAGCTGAACTGACACAACCAGGTTTTCCACTTGAGGGCATGTATGGTGGCAAGCAAATTCTTCAGATATGGTCCCACAGATCTCAAAACGAAAAACCAATGTCAGATTCGTGATCAGCGTCCCCGAAAAGCCGGAATCGAGTACTTACACGGTAGGTGCCCTGGACAAATCGAGCAACCAAAATTTTGAATTCAAATTTCCCGCCAAAATACGCGTCGGACGAAAAAGTGCTTAGAACAAAAACAACGTATCTTTTGATGCTCTATCACGTGAAAGTCCAATTGACACCGAAATGTCTCGACTGACCCCACTTTGCACCGAAATACCGAAAATTTGTTGGGAAAATTGAAATTTCGCACAAAAAACGAGCCCGCCCAAAAGTCCTGTTCCGATTCCGGTAAAGGCATTCGTCAGCCTCTAAACGTCCGCAAATTTCGTCGAAATCGATTGGCACAACAAAAAATGGGAATGGCACCACTTTTGAATTTTGGGCCAAAAATCGAATTTTGAGATTTTCACCCAAATCTTGTCAATTACGAAAGAAGTGATCAACTACATTGTTGTAGAGCTCGCCGAGCTCTATCAAATGGTCGTTGTCCCATCTCGATTGCTTCACCCTATCAATAGTTACGCTTGCTCGAAGTTTTGCCCGGAGACCTGGAACCCAACTTTGCACCGGATTTCTGGGCGCGTACGACATCAAGCCGGGATTCTGGCGACGATTCGGGATGCACCTATCCGAGTTGTTCAAATCCAGAAAACAACAGACCATTACCTCGCAAAACAAAAATAATACGACCTGACCGTGAACCCCTACTTTTGGGTCGAAAAACCCGGTTTTTGGCACCCGGCCCGGGCAGGCCCGGACCCAGCCCGACGGCGCCCCTACCGTCGGATAGTCCAATGTCTTTTACATATTCGGCCCAAAGCTCGTCTCGCTCCGATCTACCAGAACACTATTCTAAGCGTCCAAAATTCGTCGGAGGCCGAAAAACCGGGTTTTTGGCAACTTGCCAAAAATCGGGTCCCGGACGGAAGTCGAGACCTTCGATGCAGGTTTTTCCATCCAGAGACCTATCGAATAAAAAAAAATTCGCCCCGATCGGCCAACTCTAGGCCGACTTATCAGCGTTCCAATTTACACAGAATCCGCACCATCACTATAGCACTCCTCCCTTTTGGAGGGGAGGAGTGCCAACAAGCTGTGTGTGTAAAAAGTTCAACCTATACTTTGTGTCTGTCAAATCTTGGTGAACAGTATAGTGAATTTCATTCGCATAATTAGCCGTATCTAGCGAAGGTATCTTGAAAACGCGCACCACGATTCAAGTGCAGCCATAACACGATACGGTTGTCTGCACAACTGATCTAAAGCTCAGTGATATCGCCGCGTTCGCTATATGGTATCGGCATGATACGACGCCGTTCATCTGAAGTTTTATACCCGTGGGACTACACCACATCGAACAGAAAAAACTTGCCAACTGTTTGGTGCAGTCGTTCTTTATCGGGAATTTCGTTTGGTGTACGTATTTCTGCGTTATGACGCTTTTGCCGATTTGTAGAATTCTTTTCTATTTCTATGAAATTCCACAGTTGCTTTGTTTGTGTTACAAATTATCCGCGGTCTATGCTCTTTCCATTTATGAAGAAATTTCGCCGCTAGCTCATCAGGCGACAAAGTCGATTTTCGACATTTTTTTATTTTAATTGTAAGTATCTCTAAATTGCAATATTTCAAAACTGAAATACTATGTCACAAATTCTTGTTGGCTTGCGACCTTTCAGTTTCTGCATTCACATTCGTCAATAAATGACGTTCTATTTTTGTCAATTTATGAAATTTCGACAAACAGTTGCGTATTTCTATGAAATTCCACATTTGAAAAAATTTCTTTTGTGTTACGAATTGTCCACGGCCTACGCTCTTTCCATTTCTGAAGAAATTTCGCCGCTAGCTCATCAGGCGAAAAAGTCGATTTTTGACATTTTTATATTTTAATTGTAAATATCTCCAAATTGCAATGTTTAAAAACTGAAAAAACTATGTCACAAATTCTTATTGGCTTACGACCTTTCAGATTCTGCATTCACAATCGTCAATATATGACGTTCTATTTTTGTCAGTTTATGAAATTTCGACAAACAATTGCGTATTTCTATCGAATTCCACATTGACAAAAATTTTCTTTTGTGTTCCAAATTATCAGCGGTCCTTGCTCTTTCTATTTCTGAAGAAATTTCGCGTCTGGCTCATCAGATGAAAAAGTCGATTTTCGACATTTTTGGATTTTAATCGTGAATATCTCGAAAATGCGAAATTAGCAACAGAAACGGGCATTGGATCCATACTCAGCGACCTTGACTCTACTTGACCACATATGTCACATGTTTTACTTCGGTGCCACGAACACACAGACAGACAGACAGACAGACAGACAGACAGACAGACATTGTCATCCGTATATATACACCTCGCCGCGCTGAGGCGCGGCGAAAAAATGGAAGCTCCATAACGGTCGCAGACGTCGCCCCAGCTGCGGCAGACGGGCGAGATTCGGCCGAAGTCCTTTAGATGCAGTATTGAAAATATCCTGGCCAGTAAAACCTGTGGAAGCTGCTCTGCCATCCTCGGAAACTTAAGATTCCAGTTGTAAGTTGCAACACGAGTTGCGCCCGCCGCGCGCGTCCCCTTGTGTGCCTGTAGTGCTGTGAGACAATCATGGCCAAGTTTGTCCAAGCGGAATCGCCTTGAGTCTGTTTGTTACCGTATGCACGGCAATTCAATCAATGTAACGCGCAGTTGATCTTCTTACTGTAACACTTTCGTTTAAACTGATATATCCTGAAATTTTTGGGAATGTAACATTGTTGTCAAACATATTCTAAGAATTGGAAACGCCATCCGAAGGCGATAGTCGAACCCAAGCAAGCTTGAGAAATTTTGTGAGCTGTTCTAAATATCGCAGAATAATCGAAACTAAAATACAGTACGTTGCGTCATGGGTAGTTTTTCTCTCGAACATCGTGGACCGATTAAGTCCAAAGTCACAAAATCGCGTTTGTCGGCCAATATCTGCCGAATGTGATGGAAACTTTCCAACTGCGATGGCGATTTTGGGGAGCTGTAGTTGAAAGGTAGTCTTTTGCTCCAGATCACTTTTTGGACCATAACTCTAGAAATCGTGGACCATTTTTCATGCGTCCTTTTAGCCTTGGTAGCGCTCAATTGCCCGGTTGTCGGTTGTCGACCTCGTTTTTGCAGTGGGAACAACAACTGCTTCTGATATTTAAAAAATCTTCTCAGAAATGCACGTTCTATAGTGTTGACTGCTTTCATCTGATTTTCGTTTCTAGATCATGGCTGTCTAAGAAACCTGAAGTCGATCTACCGTAGTTTAGCCAATGACGAATTAGCAATTAGTATGGTTCGATAGTCGCCTTGCACAATATTGGATACTGTAGTTGAGAAATTCAAAACTACACAACGCGCGTTGTACAAAACCTAAAACTCCAGCCTGTAAACGGCTCTATTTCTGCCGGCAATTGATCGACGCAGCTACGACACTGTACTACAACTTGCCACTACGTAGTATTCGCGGCGCGAGACGCTTTCTGCCGGCTAATGCGCGAGCATCACCGAGAGGCAATTCCAACGCTAGGTACGTTACAAGCGTTCACAGTCAGCCAGCAGCCTTCACACCGACAATCGTGTCACGAAAATCACTTCTTGTTCTGTCGCTCTCGGGCGCGCAGCAGACGGGCGGCGGCCACGACGGCGCGCTCCAAACCCATTTCGAGGGCGAAGCGGCCGCTCTCCTTCAGTCGGCGGTCTTCGATGGCGAAGTCGCGTATCTGGACAGCCGGCAAACCTTCCATTTGCAGCTGAATGGCCGTGCGCACCACCTGTACAATGCAGAAAGCGGTGCACAAACGAAACAACTTTAAGCAACATATGTAGCTCCCACTGTGCATTCAAGGGATACGGTACCACTTGCAAATGCGCGAGCAACAATGACCTGCTGAAAGTGCCCTTCTCGACTCTGGGCGTCGCCTTCTCTGCCGTCGTTCTCGTAGAAGGGACAGATGGGCAGGAAGTGGGCCGTCGGATACTCTATCTGCAGAACGCCCTCTTCCGCCTTCTCCGCATCTGGATAGTGGAGCAACTGGTGAAGGCGACTGCCCTCACACCTGTGGAAGGTGTAATGGAGTGCGTAGTCGGATATTGTGATCAAACGAACATCGCCGAATTATACGGACCAGCGCACCGCTTCAAGTCGACCTTGGTGACAGGTCCCTGGCCCGACTGGTCCTGCGCACAGCTAGCGATACCCCAATGAAGCAACAAAACAATATACGCCTCCCTGCTCGAAGAATTCGCCGTTCGGAGAAGCTTCCGTCGATCGCTTGGCTTGGAAGCCGTTGTAGTTTGGCGCTCTGGTTTCGAATAAACACTTTACTGGCCTACCGGGCCAAACACACACAAGCAAGGGCGGAGAGGGATAAAAGGGACGACACTTTACGTCGGTCGGACACACGAATGCCACACGGCTCACAGGCGTCGCCAGACAGATCCAAGAATCAAGGGATCAGGTGATTCTAGAGCAATTATAAGTACAGTAGACAGTTCACAGAAGACTATGTCGATGGCAATCGCTGTAAGAGTCTTCTGGGATGAGCAGGGGTAGTGCAGGGAAGTCTGGCGGCCGTTCGAACTTGGGAGAAGTGGGGATAGAGAGCGCCACGAGAACAGGAAGGGATCACGAGAGAGGTACCGTTCGTCGTGGTGGCTGAAGTAAAGGGGAGACACGAGCAGAAGAAGCAGTACGCACAACGTACACCGTATGTATATGTATGTACCACCTCAAACAGCCAAAACACAACCCAAAGAACCCAAAGGAACAGGAAGAAGGAAAGAACAAGGGAAACGTGCAGGAGAACCTGCAGTGAAGCACTCCGACCAGAACGGGAGAAAGCAGGCCGCCACTCACTTATCATGAGAAATTAGGCCGATTTCCGCCCAAAGAGTCTCCACAAATTCCGCCGGCGCGCGAGTTTCAGAGTACGCAATTCCCTCCACCTACAAGGACCGGCCGGCGCGCAGCAGAACTCCACCGAAATCCTGTAGACCAGGCCGAATTGAGCCCAAAATGCGCCATTTCGCTTCGATTCAGCCAGTAGCCGGTAGCTAAGAATCAGGGCTGCGCCAATCGTAGACTCGCCTTCCCATTTTGGACGGGAAGAATTGACAATTCATGCGCAAATGCTTACTTTACCACGCCGTCTTTTCGCACTGCAGTTCCTTCAATTGTGAAGTTTGAATGCGCGCGCAAATTTGAGTTACAACATAGTTTGAGGAGAGTACGGTAAAAGTTGCATTCAAATTTGAACTTCGGCATTAGGAAAGTGGCTGTTTGAAGGCAAAATCGACACAAAATGGAGAAACCAATAGCAAATTCGCGTTCCTCGTCGCGAAATACCCTAGAATCGGCATTACAAACGTTCAATCACCTCGCTTTCAGTTTCTTCGAGGTAGGGCTTCGGTAGGTCGAAAATCGGCAAAAACTCGCCAATCTTGATCCGAAACGCCAAAATAACGCCAGATTCGGCATCAGCGACCTCGAAAGCACCGGGATCGACTCCAACATTGATTTTGACCACCCGGGTGGAAATTCGAATTTTGGACGCGGCCGGGGTACGGTAGCCAAAAAAATATTTTTGAAAATCGGCTCCGGATCAGTTTTCAACGGGGAATCGCGTGGTGCAGTCCATTTGGCCATAAATCGTCGAAATCGGGCGCTAAAACGGCCGAAAGTCAAAAATTGGAATTTTCGACCCCCGACGGAGACCCGTTGTGACAGCAGAACTCAAGATTTCCTCGGCGGATTTCGGCGATTATGGTCTTAAACGAAAGAGAACATGATAATCTTGCCGATTTGAGATATCTGGCCCGATCCAACAACTCCCTGATTTACTAGGATTTTTTAAAGGCAAATTTTTGTCCAAAAACCGCTTTCGGCTACCGTAACCCGAGAACGCGTCGGCCGATTGGCTCGGGATTTTTTTTCCCCTGTTCGTCTCGTCGAGGGCTATAACATATCCAAAGGGCGTCAAAATCGGCCCACTATTCCAGAAATTCCAGCTGGGTGAACACCCTCCCAGTAAGTAAAAATTCAAATTTTTGAATTTTTCTCAAAATTTTTCCACCACGCGAAAAAAACGAAGGCCCGAGCACCCCTAGTATCCCTCGAGAGCTATCGATAAAAAAAAACCCCGTCCAAATCGGACGAACCACGCGCGAGAAATCTTGGGGCAAAAATTTTGATCGGGAGCAGCTCCACTATAGCACTCCGCCCCTTTTGGGGTCGGAGTGCTAACAAGGAAAGGTGCAGACCAGGTGGAGAGGCTTGGCAGGTATCCTGTCAACAACTTCCTCCCCCTCTGTTGAGACCGGACCCCGGGCTGCTAGACTCGTCGGGAAAAGGGGCTGGGGTAGATGCTGGGGTTGTCTTCCTCCTCCTGGTTGGGATCCTCCTCTTCCTCCGCTGGGGCAGACACTGTGCTGAGGGGACTCGCGGGGGAAGGTTCTTTCACTTGGCTAATGGGAGCGCCGTCACTAGGGCTAGAGCTGCGCCTTCCTACTCGATCGTTACGGCTGCCTCGACTCACACTACGCCTGAACCGAATAGCTAACAGCGTGCGGTCAGGGGGAGTCTGGACAACACTCTGAGAGGTCGTCAGAGGCACCAAAGGCAGGAAGCGCGAGAGCGGTGGTGCGGTAGAGGGCAGCGTAGGCGCTTGGAGCTTGCGGTGGTAGGCTTGGAAACTACGCGAGCTCGCCGCCGCGCTGCCGTCTGAGTAGGGAAGGCAATTGGCGCTTTTCTCGCAGTCATCGTCGCCGCAGTGGTAGTACTGTAGGTAGTTGTACTGCGCTGGGGCGTCGAATAGCAATTCGGCCAAACTGCGCTCACACAGCGAAGACCCGCACGACGCACCACTGTCGATCACACGACGAACGACGGCGTCTCGCTGCAGGCGGCTGGCCGATTCCTGCTGATGATGTCCTTTGCGCGCAGCGCACGTCACGCACGCTCGCAAGTGCTTCCAAATGTCCGACTCGAGCCCCGGCCAATAATAGCGCCGCTGCAGCCGTCTTAAGCACTTTCCAGGACTGAAGTGGCCACCAGTCAGACTAGAATGCGCCTCTTTGATCAGCGTGTAGCGCTCTTGCTTAGGCACTACTAGCTTGTCGCCAGTTTTCGAGTGGACATAGAGCACGCCCTGCTGCAGATAGTAATCGCGCGTGGAGGTGCACACAGGGCCGACGGCTAATTGATCGATAATTTTGGCCAACGCGGGATCTAAGCGCTGCGCTTCTCGAATTCTCTCTAGGTCGCCGTTGTGTTCCCACTCATGGACGTGGACGGCCCAATTCTTCTCCGCCAGTTCTGCTTCAGTGGTGCCTTCCTGCCGAATGACAACGCCGTGCGGCGGCGGCTCAACACTCGAAGCAGGCGGAGGTGCGGAATCGTCAACTTTGGATTGGGACAGTTCGTCCGACGGTTTCTCCGCGTCGCCGACAGGGGGCGCTGCCGTCGCGGCGTCGACAGGGTGCTTTGCGCTCGCGCCGGCGATAGAGTGCACAACACTTGCATCGGCGATAGGGATCGCGGCGGTCGTTCCATCGATAGGCGGTCGTTCCGTCGATAAGGGAGGCGCTGCGCTCACGTCGGCGATCGGATGCGCTGCGCTCGTGCTATCGGTAGTGGGCGCCGCCGTTGCGCTGTCGGTCGAACTGTTGATGAAAAGCGCTGCGATCGCGTCGTCGACAGGGGGCGCTGCAGTCGCACCCGACGACGATTGCTGATTTTTTTCCGCAGCTGCTTGCGCGCGAGTAGTCACACGGCGGCACGAAGTGACCGTGCGGGGCTTAAGGGGATACGCGGGCACGGGAGAAAGCATGGTCGTAGGGGGCGGCGTAATGTGTTGAGGCTTGCTCGCCTCGCGCTCGAATGCGTAAGCGACACGCTGCTGCGACACTACCGTTGGCGTCGGAGCTGCCTTCTCCGTTAGAGCCACCCCGGTTTGCCCTCCAAACTCCGAGCCGTCTGGTAGCTTCAGCGCCGCCGCCGGCGCCGTCGCCTTCTGCTGGCTGTCCGTTAGCAGCTGTCGCCCACCGCCTGCCGCGCCCTCGGTTAAGGCTGGTACGATGAGAGGCACCCCCCTCGGAGACAACATTTGGAAGCCCAGGTCGTAGAGCGCCTGCATGCCCATCAGAGTGCCCATCTCTGCTGGCATGTCTATGATGCGCAACTCGGTTAGCGCTGAACGGCCGTGACAAGTGACATCCACCCACGCAGACGCCAAATTCTTCAAACGACCGCCATCGCACTGCCGAATGCCACCACGGTTGCCCATCGTCTGGAACTTCTGACGCCACATCTCCTTAGAGAGAGCCGACGATAGCGCTGCGCGGAAGGTAGTTAGGGGGATCATGATTCCCGTTGTTGCTCCGGTGTCGCACACAACTTCCAGGGGCGCGCCTTCTACGTACACGAGTAGAGAGGGGGAGTTTACACGATCGTGCGTGCGCGTACGCGGCCGTTGGCTAGTCTGCTGTGGCGCCTCCTCTGCGATGGCCATGCACGCCCTGCCTGAGACTTCGCCTAAGATCTCGTCATAGGACTGCGAAAGTTGCAGACTGTCGCCGTTGCCGTTTCTGCCGTCGCCGTCGTTGTAATGCGCGCCTCCGCCTTCCTCTCTATCGCCGTTTTGCGCCGCGCGCGCCTGCCCGCCAGGCTCAGGTGGGTTTCTGCAGTCAATCTTGCGGTGGCCTGGCTGACCGCAGTTGAAACACGTCAAGGGGGGTCTCGGCCCGCCCTCCTGCCCCATGGGACCTCCAGAGGCGCCTCTGGGCCCACTTTTAGGAGGGGGCTGCCCACCCTTACTCTGTGTGGTCGTCGCGTGGTTGTCGGTGTCGCCCGCCGCGCGGGGCGCCGATTGGTTATTGGGGTCCTTCGCCCCCTTACGCTGCTGTTGGCCTCCCTGGGCGCCGTCTGGAGGGGTGGTGGACGCGTCGGGACCCTGTCCTCCCTTACGGGTGGCCTGCCCCCCACCTTTGCCGCGGCTTTTGTCCGACCCGTCGATGCAAAACTTCGATAGCAACGCCATCTCGCGCAAGTTGGAAACCAGCGTATTCAGGTCCCAGTGCGCGCCGGCGACTATCATCGGATGCCATTCTTCGGGGACGCAAGCTTTGAGGCGCTGGCGGAGGTGCTCCTCCCATTGATTAGGATTCCCGGGCCAACCCTTACTGACGAGGCGACGACACTCGGCGTAGAACTCGTCGAACGGTTCGGTTGTCCAGTTCCACCGCTTCAAATGGAATTCCCTCTGGAAGCCCCAAGGCTGCTTGGACACACGGTTGACGGCGTCTAATACCCCTACGAGCAAATCGAAATCGCAGTCCTCCCCATACACGTCTAGCGTCTGCTCAGCCAACTGGAGGGGGGAATCAGCGAGGACGGTGAGGAGTAAATCGACCCACATGTCGCGCGGAATGTCCAGGCTGTTGAGGAGACGTGTGACCGACTTCATAAACGTGTCAAATTCGCGCCCGTCTCGCCCGTAGCCGCGGTAGGGGGAAATAGTCGAAAGCGCCTTCATTAAATCGATTCGCTCTTTGCGCTGCTGAGGGGTCAAAGAAGCGCCAAGCGGCTGCCGCCACGAAACAGGCTGTCCCGCCGACGACGCTGCGAGCATCGAGTTTGCCTGCTGAAAGGCCGGCGCCGTCGCTTGCGCAAACGATGACTGCTGCTGCTGGGAGCCGGAGGCGCCGTATCTAGTCGACGAAGTTCTGGGGGGGCCGGTCGGCGTCTGGTTGAGGAACGCTAATGTTGCCGCCGCTGCTGGCGGAGCTGGTTGGGGCGCGAATGTCAGTTGCGTAGCCGTCTGCGCCGTGGGCGGTGGCGCCGGTGTAGCGGTCTGCGCGGCGGGCGGCGGCGCAAACATCACACTTTGCGCGGCGGCCGGCGGCGCTTGTGTCGTTTGTGTCGTGCCCTGTGCAGCGGCTAACTGCTGTAGCAACGTGGTCACGGCGCCGAGTTGATTTTGGATGGCCGCCAACTGCCGATCGTGCAGATCCATCTTCTGTTGCAGCGGCGCGCTCGTAGCCGTTCCTCCCCCGGAGGCAGGTGGGGGCGCATGAGGCATGACTGGCTGCGGTAAAAGCGGCGCAAGCGAAGGCTGTTGCTGTTGCTGCGCGGAAGCGTTGTCGTCGGCCGACGCAGGCAGAGGAGAGCCGTTATGAATGGGCGCTGGTGGTAGAGCCAACGTCTGACTCTGCGGCTGAGAGCTCGTTGTGGAAGCGGCGCCAGAAAGCAAGGCAAACGCGTTGGCGCCCCCTCCTCCCCCTCCGGGATTGGGCAGCGTCCCCGTCGCCCCAACAAACTGCTGCGCCGCGCTGGCCGCCGATTCAGCCAAGGCTTGCTGTTGAAACGCGCGCGCAGCCGCCTCGGCCGCCGCCGTCTGCCGGTTCGCCTTCAGCTGATTGGCCGTCTCCATAAGAGACTTCTCAGTGGTGGTGTGGACGTTGTTCGCCAGGCAGAACACGCAAAAGAAGCGGCCCACCCTCGCGCCTTTCGGTTTCCTAACACTCTCCGCGACTAAGCAAGCCTTATGCACCAACTTTGCGCAAACGCAGTCGAGGAACTCATCGCCGTTCTGCCTTGTGTCGACTAATAGGCCGCACTCCTGGCAATTTGCATCGTTTGGGTCTTGCAGCGCTGACATTGCGAATGAATTTGACGGCGACGCAAGCACAGAGCGAAAGCGGCGCTCAGCTTCTGCTTCTGTTTCTCCCGGAAGCGGTGGTGAAGCGTATGCAGCGGAGCGCGTTTTCATGCACGTTCAACACGGGTGGTAGCTTGCGCACACCTGGGAAGGGTAGGGCTCCCGTCGCGAAGTTCGCTCTCTCGTAGAGCTCACGCCCGCGCGCTTCCTTGACTGTCGACCGTCGTTGGCCCGAAAGGCAGCACCTGTGCGGGCCCCTTGACGTCGCCCAGTCGCTCTCTCCGTCGCTCTGGAAAGATGGAAGCGTGTTATAGAATCGAAGGCCACGCCATATGGTGACAGGTCCCTGGCCCGACTGGTCCTGCGCACAGCTAGCGATACCCCAATGAAGCAACAAAACAATATACGCCTCCCTGCTCGAAGAATTCGCCGTTCGGAGAAGCTTCCGTCGATCGCTTGGCTTGGAAGCCGTTGTAGTTTGGCGCTCTGGTTTCGAATAAACACTTTACTGGCCTACCGGGCCAAACACACACAAGCAAGGGCGGAGAGGGATAAAAGGGACTTCACTTTACGTCGGTCGGACACACGAATGCCACACGGCTCACAGGCGTCGCCAGACAGATCCAAGAATCAAGGGATCAGGTGATTCTAGAGCAATTATAAGTACAGTAGACAGTTCACAGAAGACTATGTCGATGGCAATCGCTGTAAGAGTCTTCTGGGATGAGCAGGGGTAGTGCAGGGAAGTCTGGCGGCCGTTCGAACTTGGGAGAAGTGGGGATAGAGAGCGCCACGAGAACAGGAAGGGATCAGGGGGGGGGTACCGTTCGTGGTGGGGGTGGAGGAGGGGGGGGACGCGGGGGGGGGGGGGGTAGGGCAAACGTTCCCCCTTTGTTTTTGGCTGTTCCCCCTCAAACCGGCAAAACCCCACCCAAAGGACCCAAAGGGGAAGGGGGGAGGGAAGGAAAAGGGAAGGTGGGGGCCGGGTGGGGGGGCTTGGCAGGTATCCTGTCAACAACCTTGTCGAATTCGAAGACATCGCTACAAGCCGTATGGTCGGCGGGGTCGGGCCAACGCAGATTGTAGCGCAGGACAAATTGAAAGCGATTGATCAGTGCCTTGCCACCTGAGATGCAAATTGTGGTAGAGTCAACCACAATTCGAAGCACTACCAACTTTCGCCAGCGCCGACAGAACCGTGAATATTCCGACTGATCTTTTCGGCTTCCTCGAGCGAGGGCAGTCCGAAGAAGCGCAGCTCGGCGTCCACGCACACTCGCGCCTCGTCTCCTTCTGAAGTCGCATTCGGCGCGCGACATCCAGCGAAATATGTACATTCCGACGTCATACATTGACTGTTCAACATACGCGACGAAACCTACGGGTCTCACCGATCTGCAGCGGGTGATCTCTCAGGAAGTTGAGCACGAAGGAGAAGTAGTGCGGGTCGCGGTCGACAAACAGCCGCATAACGCCTTCCACCTGGCCTTCATAGGTGCAGGCGGGGGGGGGGGGGACGGGGGGGGGGGGGGGGGAGACCCCCCCCCCCCCCTCTGGCCCTGGCCTCTAGTGAACTTTTCACTGATACTCCCCCCCCCCCCCCCTGGCATCCGAAATTCGGAAAAAAATCCGGAAATTTCGGACATTTTCTTGTATTTTTGGTAGTTTTTGGTCCTATTTTGTCCAAATTTTCGCCTGCGGCGCTATATTTCGTCTATTTATGCACACATTAGCGTGTTTTTGACCAAAATAAGGCGATTTGTAGCGTATTTTTGGCCATTCTAAGAAGCTGTTCACTGGTCCCGGGACCTCCCCCCCACTCAAAAATTTTCCTTGACTAGAAACCCCCCCCCTGGCCTCCGGGTGGCCTGCACCTATGCTGGCCTTTCTTCTTCTCCAATCGACTTTCGAAGTAGGTGCTCTTCACCAACGTGGAATAGAAGCTCTTGAACTCGGTGCCGCCAACGTCCAGAGTGACAACTCTCGAACGGCCTCCCTGCGCCATTTTGGGTAGCTATGTACCTACTTCACTTTTACTCAACAAATCCGAAGTATGTAGGAATCTGAGACGGAAAGGCGGGAGAAAGTCGGTGTGTGCGCCAGCTACCGCATCAAGGAGACAATGGAGCGAGACAGCCACGTGGTGCGTCGTGACGTCACGTGCAAGCCGCAATGTTGCGAAATTCCACGCAATGCAGGTTTACATACCTTCTACTACACTTTGTGATTGCTCGTGCGTTGCTGTTGCTCCAGAAGTAGGGCCAAGCGACGATGCTTTCATATCAACCGAACCGAACCTTCACTCACCAAACCTTTTACGGAAAATTCCAAAGCATAGCACCTACTAATCGCCTATGTATCAAGAAGTGCGAACGCTAGAGGAGGATGCCACTTCAACAACAGCAACTGGTCTTCTTATCCCTTCTTCTCCTTTAGCTGGCGCAGGTACTCGGCGGCGGCTTCGGTGGCGCGCTCCATGCCCATCTCGAGGGCCAGGCGGCCGCACTCCTTCATGCCCCTCTCCTTGAGACGCCGCACGTCGTCACAGACGGAAGCGGCCGACAAGCCCGCCTTCTGGAAGAGGACCGCCGGCCGAACGACGTCGCGGAAGCGCGCCCCCCGTGTGCAGCAGCAGCCGATGCCGCCGCCTTCCTCGTAGAGCGGCTCCAGAGGCTTCTCCTCGTCCTTGGGATAGGGGATCTGGACATAGAACACCCCCTCTTCATCGTCGTCGTCGTCGTCCCCAGGCAAGTCAAGCTGGAGCAGACACTGGTGCAGGAAACTACCCTCGCACCTGCAACGGGTAGACGCAGTGCCGAGTGCAGTAGCGTACCGACGGGACTGTGGCCCTTTGTACACTGCTCACAAAGCGAGCGCACCGCTTCAGGTCGCCTCTGCCGAACTCGAAGATTTCGCTGCGGACGGTGTCGGCGTCGCCGTTCAGCACGTAGTCCAGCACGAACTGGAATCGGTAGACCTTGCCTGAAGACGAACGTAAGCATTTGCAGCGAAGCAGAAACATCAAGAGCAACGCGGTTCTAACTTTGGTTCTTCTCCAGACCAGGCAAGCCAAAGAATCGGAATTCGGCGTCCACGATCTCGCGCATCCGGCTGTCCTCTGAAATCGCCTCAGATCATTCGCGCTCTTAAATGATCAGTTCCAATAAACAAGCGGCCGACCTGGAATCGTCATGGGGTATCCCCTGAGGTGGTTCAGCACGTAGGAGAAGTGGGTGGGGTCCTTGTCGAGAAAGAGGTGGATAACTCCCTCTCCTTCACCCTCCATCCACTCGTCGCTGAATCTTCTCTCGAAGTAGGGACTCTTCGACAGAGTCGACTGCCTACTCTTGAAGATCCTTCCGCCCACGTCGAGAACCACCACACGGTCGAAGCTGTTGTCGTCGGCCATTTGTTTCGAAGGAACCGCACTTCACTTCGACCTTCTGCACTACGCCACCCAAATAGCAAGTATGTACGAGCCCAAAAGCAGAACTGCAAAATCTTTCTTTGCCCGCCCGTCTCCCGAACTGAACTACCTACCCAAACTCACGCGTACGCAGCAAAGCTGATTTCGCAATTGGCCAGCCGCGAGGGGGCGCTTCCTGCCCCCCCCCCCCCCCCCAAAGACAACGTGGCGAGCCACACTCAAGCGTTCATGGTGCGCTACCCTCTAAACGATCACTGTGTGGTTCGCTTTTGTGCACGAGACGAGCGGAGATTTCATTGAATGTAGTGTGCTGCTATGGTGAGTAGAGCAACGGTTTTGTGAGACTTCAATCCATCCATTCCGGGAGAAGATGGCGACAGCGGCAACTCGCGACAAGCTCATTCGTCTGAACGTCAGAGGGCAGAAGTTCGAGATGTGGCGCTCCACTTTGGTCAAGAGTCCCTATTTCGCCAGCCGTTTGAGCGAAGACTGGGCCAGGGAGGGAGAAAATACCAGCGATTCAGAGTTGATGTTGGAGAGAAATCCGCGCTATTTCGTCTACGTGCTGGATTTCCTCACCGACTATCCCATTCGGCCGGGTTGGTATATTTGACCGTTGCTACTGTGAATGAGTCTAGGGGGTTACTGAATGAATGATCTGTTTGCATCGCATTGCTGAAGGTTAGTAGCGTGTGTGTGTGGGCGACTTCAGAAGATCAAGAGCTGCGAGCCTGCGTGGACGCCGAATTTCGGTTCTTCGGCTTGCCTTCGCTTCAGGAAGCAGAGAGCATTGGCCGACAGCTGCACGGTGGGAACTAGAAACTTCGAACTTGAGTGTAGTTCTGCTGGTGCTGGAATCGAGCAGAAGAGCATTGTCTGCTTTGCTTCTCGTCTTGGTCGTTGTAGAGACGCCATCGGAGGGCAACTGTCATTCCGTGATCTGTGATCCGTGATCAGTGATCTGTGATCCGTGATCTATTTTCAAAACTGACAGCTACCGTAACAACAGTTTGTAAACTATGACGCAAGCGTTTAATTAATGGCAGTGGCACCGGCAGGGGGCAGATGCGCCGTGAATCAGCCAAACTTCAAATTTGAATATCTTGCGCTACGACGCAAATTTTTTGGCGCGGTTTGTTGCGTTCAACAAGCGAAAATTAAGCGCTTCGCTTGGCTTGAAGACATTTTAGGTGGTGCAAAATTTAGAAAGTCAAAAATGCAAATGTTTTACGGTTCGAGAAGCACAGGGCGTAGCCAGGGGTGGGGCATTGGGGAAAATGCCCGATAGATGCCAGCCAGTAAAAAAATAGTTTGCCTTATGTCTTATAAAATTTTTACCTATGATTAATAGAAAGTCTTGCCTGTGGCGCTGTAAATAGCGAAAATTTTCGTCTGTGGCGCTGTAGTAAAAATCTTTGCCTGCAGCACTGTGAATGGTAAAAATTTTTGCCTGTGGCGCTGTAAACAGTCGAGATTTTTGCCTGCGAAGCCTGCGGGATTTTGAGCCTTACAAATACATTCACTGTGGCAAAATTTCTAGGTTAAGCTTCAATTTCTTGACTAATTTTTTACAAGTCCCACATGACCGATAATGTACGAAATATCTGTCTCAAATAAGCGCTGCAGACGAAATTATGCCGATTCCAAAGCTAAACATGCTAATGGGTGGGGGGGGAGCAAAATATTTGCTGAAATACAAAATGAAATAATAAATATAAAAGCACTGGGAGAGGCAAACAACTTTTAGGGTAGGGGGGGGGGCCGGGGGGGGGGGAACTATCTTGCTGATATCTTGCTAATATCCGCAAAATTTTCGCCGCAGACATAATTTTCGCCATTTTTGGTCTTGAAGGCCAAATTTTCACTGTACACGGCTGCAGGCACAAATTTTCACCATTTACAGCGCCGCAGGCGGAGATTTTTACTATAGCACAGAACAGCGCCATAGGCAGAAATTCTATTAATCATAGCGCTGCAGGAAAAATTTTTTCTAACGGCTGGCATCTGGGGGGTTGAGCATTTTCCCCCAATGCCCAACCATGGCTACGCCCCTGTACGTCATGAACCGCAAAAATTTGAGTTTTTGACTTTTTCTAAATTTTGAACCGCCTAAATTTTCTTCACAAGCCAAGCGAGGCGCTTAATTTTCTTTTGTTGAACGCAACAAATCGCGCCAAAAAATCCGCATCGTAGCGCAAGATATTCTATTTTGAAGTTTCACTGATTCACGGCGCATCTGCACCCTGCCGGTGCCACTGCCATTAATTTACTTAATTTACCATTAATTTACAACGCTTGCGTCATAGTACAAACTGTGGTTGCGGTAGCTGCCAATTTTGAAAATAGATCACGGATCACAGATCACGGATCACAGATCACGGAACGCTAGGTACCCATCGGAGGCTTACGGCGGCAACAACTGCTGGAAGTTTCGGTTCGTCCATCAGCAGGCGCAAACGGACATCTTTTGCTTCTTCATGCCGGACATGGAGCGGTGCGCTTCTTCAGCTTTGTTGTCGTCAACGTGGGAGGCTTCTGCATTCATCGCAGGTGCAAGGGGGGTCTACTGCACCACCTGCTGGCCTACCCTCGGCCGGAGACGGTCCACGATGGGGTCGTCCACGTTCCCAGTCCCACGACTGCCGTGACCAATTTGGGCGGGAACAACGCCTCCATTAGCACGGACGACTTCCGGCGCATTCTGGACGCTCAGAAGTACGGCGCGGCTGCGGTGTACATGCACGTGGTAGCGACTTTCGGCGAGACCGACGCCTGGTACAGACGGGCGCAGGTGGCCATGGAGTTGGGTTTGGAGGCGGCGCTCACTGCGATCTACCGGCACTTCGGAGATTAGCGCTGACAGTGGCAGCCCTGCATATGAGCTACAATGTACATACATGATTAGAAGGTTCTATTGTTCCGACCTCTGAGGAGTTTGCTATGCGATGTGCGAGTGTTACAACGATTCGAGATGATGTGTAGCATCGTGGTCAAAGTTATACGAGAGTCGAGCGCGCAAGCCTCTTCGCATAACCCCCAGATCGCCGTTCCAAGGGATCCGCTCCCTTTGTTGTAAAAGGGAGTAATAGGGTGGCCGCTATCGCTGACTGGCGTTAACGGGAGCGGCGTTTGGGCCCTGGACAGAGGGAGCGGTGGCTCCGCTCCCTTTGTTCCAGTCTATTAAAGGGAGCGGCTGTCACCGATCCCTTTTATGGCGGTAGCATGGCCAGAGATAGGCAAGCGACGCTCCCTTTAACAATTTTTAAACGGGAGCGGATCCGCTCCCGCTGGCGGCGCGGGCGGCCCACCGCTCCCGCTGAAAGTCCGGTCACTTTGTACCGAAGGGAGCGGTGACCGCTCCCGTTAAATAAAAAAAGTGACAACGGGAGCGTCTACCGTTCCCGTTTACATTTAACGGGAGCGGTGACCGCTCTCTTTGTCGTTAACGGGAGCACCGCTCCCTCTGACACGGAGGGAGCGGGACCATGCATGAACGCCTGTGGGGGGGGGGGGGGGGGGGTTAACGACAACAAAACAACAGTGCACACATGCTGACCAATGGTCACAAACTTCGAGCATATCAATCGCAAGCACAACACTACAAGACCTTGTGACAACGAATGCCAAAATTTGGAACATTTCGCTTCTACTGAACCATGCCTCCACAAAATTTCAATGAAACTGCTGCTTGTGCTCTTCCCAGGCGGCCTTGAGACAGGCGCGGCTGCAGAAGGTGCACTTGGACTGCCACCACTTCAGACGTCGCCCTTGCTGCTTGCACTCCCTGCAGACGTGGAAGCGAGGCTGGCCCTTCTGCCGAGTGGTTCCGCAGTGGTCGCACTTCCTTTCCGTCGCCTGCTTCAGCTTCTTCTTGAGACAGAGACGCTTGAGAACTAGCGTGAAGGGGTGGTGCGGCTCGAAGCTCTGGAAGTAGACCATCTTCTGCTTGGCGGGCCCCACGAAGGGCCAGCTCTTGACGGGCAGATCCACCCCTTCGATGGAGAGAAATCGGCGGCGATTCGGATCGAAGGGACGCTGGACGGCGAATAGGGCGCCTTCGGCGACGGCTCGGAAGAGCGCGAACTTCCCGTGGAAGCCGACGAAGTGGCGGCCGGCCTTCTCCAGAAGCTCGGCCATCGCAGTGGGGAAGTCGGCGGGAGTGAGGGAGCCGCGAATCTCGGGCGGCTTGAGATCAAAGCAACCGTCGGCCATCTGAGAAAGTTCCATGCACTCGAGGCCGCCGCGCTCGCCGGCCAGCAGGCGCCACTTGCTCTTGTCTGCCTTGTCTGAATCGACCGCAGCATGCGCAGCGTGAAGAACGAATCGAGATTGCACAAGTTCTCATAGGTACATAAGTCTGCACACCCTGAACGAACTCGAACCTCTCACGGGCCGGAAGAGGAAGGGGGCGCTCTCGTCGCCGAAATTGAGACGTTTCTCGTAACAGTCGATGCCGATGCCGATGCGCAGGTCGCGCAAAGCAGACGCCTGCCCGTCCATGTGGTGCGCGATTACCATGTGACCACCTGCAAAACGCCAGTGTGTTGACCGCAGCAACCGGAACAATCTAAGGGCTCTCGGTGGGAAGAGGGCTACCAACCAGTTGTGGGGTTCAGCAGAATGTCATGAAGACTGCCTTCCTGGAATGTGTCTGCCAGTCTCTGCCTCACTTTAGTAGACTGTTCCATGCTGAACATGTGCCGGTCCTTGTAGCACGCGCGCAATTCCCCACTGCGACTCATCCTGTGACACACAGCATGCCAGTGCAGTTCAGACATCGGACATGCAAGTGAAGTGCAATGCAGTTCAGACATCAGACGTAACGACAAAGGGAGACAACTTCAGCGGGGCAATGACGAAGGAGGTGGTAGTCAGAAGAACGCGTCGCTTCCTGTCGCTGGAGACCTTGTTCTGGCGAGTGCTGTGCAGGATGGCGTAGGCCTTGAGGTCGACCTCGTCCACGGCAGTGTACACGCTCCCAGTGCGGCCGCGGATCATCCGGCTGAAATCCTGAAGAGACGAGACCAGCTTGAAGTATGGCAACGAAACAGGACGCAGCGCAGAGCAACAGTCTCACGTGTCGCAGAAGCTCCGTCTGCTCGTGACTTCCGGGCGCCGTCGGCACCTGAGTGACCACCACGAGGCCATCGGATCTCCAGTGGCAGCTGTAGATGAAGGGGTGCTGCTGGTTGGGCCGACGTCGAACGTTCGCCTCCGTCAAAACGCGGACGCTCGCGCCCTCGACACTGGCAACTGAGACGGACGGCAACGCCGCCGCCTCGTAGCAGACGCACAACATCGAAGAAGTTTCTTTGGATTCGACCGCCGACATTCTGCTCAACACAACGTTCCAACACCTCGAAACTGCGAAACACTCGACGCACCAAGGCGACGCCACGAAGTGGTGTTGGGTGAATGACCGAATGGGTGACGTATGCCCTCAAGCACGCCACGCAGCGCCCAGTTTGCTTACACTCTGCACACGTGTTTTAGCCAGGTACCTCTGCAAGGCCCCCCCCCCCTCCCCCCAAGCACCACGTGTAAGCGTGCCCTCCAATGCGTTATTGCCACCATCCGACGTTCCTTCCGTTGTGCAGACTTCGTCAACTGGACCTCTCTTCGTCTCGTGTGGAGAGGGGATCCTGCATGTACTAAGTTCAGTCCATCTGTGGCGCACTAAAAGTGGGGTTCACGCGCTCCATGTATGCTTTGCCTCCTGCTTGGGCCAGCTGTACGCCTCTCCTGCTTTAGCGCTTTCGACAGCTGTCACTCATGCCAATTGCGCATTCTGGGTGCCGGCCACCCAAAACCCGCCACATGGCGCATTCTGGGTGACGGTGGTGACAGAATTCTTAATGGATTGCGGAATGTGGGTACGAGAATCGCAGCGCGCAAGTCTCCTGATAGAGTCACCACACAAAACAACAGAACACACATGCTGGCAAAAGGTCACAAACTTTGAGCATATCAACCGCAAACACACGCTACCGAACCGACAAAAACCGACCATGTGATTACGAACGACAAATTTGGAACATTTCGCTTCTACTAAACCATGTCTTCACAAGATTTTCAATGAAACTGCTGCTTGTGCTCTTCCCAGGCGGCCTTGAGACAGGCGCGGCTGCAGAAGGTGCACTTCGACTCCCACCACTTCAGATGTCGCCCTTGCTGCTTGCACTCCCTGCAGACGTGGAAGCGAGGCTGCCCCTTCTGCCGAGTGGTTCCGCAGTGGTCGCACTTCCTCTCCGTCGCCTCCTTCAACTTCTTGTTGAGGCAGAGGCGAGTGAGAACCAGCATGAAGTGGTGGTCTGGCTGGAAGCTCTGGAAGTAGACCATCTTCTGCTTGCCAGGCCCCACGAAGGGCCAGCTCTTGACGGGCAGATCCACCCCCTCGACGGAGAGAAATCGACGACGATTCGGATCGAAGGGACGCTGGACGGCGAATAGGGCGCCTTCGGCGACGGCCCGGAAGAGCGCGAACTTCCCGTGGAAGCCGACGAAGTGGCGGCCGGCCTTCTCCAGCAGCTCGGCCATCGCAGTAGGGAAGTCGGCGGGAGTGAGGGAGCCGCGAATCTCGGGCGGCTTGAGATCGAAGCGACCGCAGGACAACTGAGAGAGTTCCATGTAGTGTTCGTCATTTTCGTTTTGTCGGGATCGGGATCGGGATCGGGACTGGGGTTTTCGAAAGTACGGGACCGGGATCGGGATCGGGATTTAGATTTTCGAAAATACGGGACCGAGATCGGGATCGGGACTGACAATTTTTTTCAGGCGGGATTCGGGACGAGATTCGAACCAAATTATGCCCTGGAATTTTGCGGGAAAGTTGTAAAACGTCACGAAAGTGCGTGCGGATGACCTCCAAAACCTATTAATTTCATGCAAACTCATTAGAAGTTCCGTCGCGGGCAAAAAATTTCTCTGTTTATACTAAGATTTCAATCAAAATTGGCGACATTTTAGTCCTATTTTGAACTACCAAGCGTCATTTGCAATTTCGTCGGGACCGGGATCGGGATCGGGATTTAGATTTTCGAAAGTACGGGATCGGGATCGGGATCGGGACTGAAAATTTTGGTCGAGCGGGATTCGGGACGGGATCCCGTCCCAAAATTAGGGACGGGATCCCGGGATCGGGATCCCGTTTCGGGATCCCGGACGAACACTAGTTCCATGTACTCGACGGCGCCGTGCTCGCCGGCCAGCAGGCGCCACTTGCTCTGGTCTGCCTTGTCTGAATCGACCGCAGGGTGCGCCAGAATGACAGGGAATTGTCACTGTTGTGCAACCTGCTGAACTCTGCATTTGTACACACCCTGAACAAACTCGAATCCTCTCACGGGCCGGAAGAGGAAGGGAGCGCTGTCGTCGCCGAAACGGAGACGCTTCTCGTGCCAGTCGATGCGCAGGTCGCGCAGAGTGGACGGCTGCCCGTCCATGTTGTGCATGACCAGCATTAGACCACCTGCAAATGACACGACGATAATCACACTACCTCACGAACGAAGTTCTCAGTTGTCTAGTCTAACCGCGGTGTACCAGTTGTCGGGTTCAGCAGAATGTCCTGGAAACTGCCGTCCACTTCAAAAGCGGACGTTTTTCCCTGGTTCGTGTCCGCCAGTCGCTCTCTCGCTTTGGTGACGCGCTCCATGCTGAACACGCGCCGGTCCTTGTGGAAGGCTCGTAGTTCGCCGCTGCGCTTCATCCTGTAACAACAGCGAGTTGGACAAATTCAGGTGCTTTCAGCAGACCACACGATGACAACGCACTGACGTCAATGGGGCGATGACGACGTTGGTGGTGAGTAGAACGTCTCGCTTCCTGTCGCTGGGGACCTCGCTCCTGTGGGCGCTGTGCAGGATGGCGTAGGCCTTGAGGTCGACCTCGTCCACGGCCGTGTACACGCCGCCAGGGTTGCCGCGGACCATACGGCTGAAGTCCTGAAGCGATGGAGCGAACGTCAAGTGTTAGACGGAAGACAAAGCGCCACATCAATCTCTTACCTGTCGCAGAAGCTCCGTCGGCTCGTGACTTCCGGGCGCCGTCGGCACCTGAGTGACCACCACTAGACCATCGGATCTCCAGGAGCAGTTGTAGATGAAGGGGTGCTGCTGGTTGGGCCGACGTCGAACGCTCGCCTCCGTCAGACTGTGAAAGCCCGCTCGCTCGAAACTGGCCATTCGGAAGGTTGGCGCCGCCGCCGCCTCGTAGCAGCTGCACAGCATCGACGAAGCTTCTTTGGATCCGGAAGCGGACATTCCTTTCAGGCAGCCTTCGATTGTCGAACTAGGCGCACCGAATCCAAACACTCCAGGGAAGGAAGCGTACCGAGAACAAATGGCATTTTCTATACTGAGACGGCAGAGACGGCGGAGAACCGAGATGGCAGATTTGAAAGTTACCATTACAGTACTGACATATATTCCTTTCAATTGTTGTCGTACTGTAAAAGTCACATTAAATTCTATTAGTATTCTACGCCCCAACGACCCACGACCCAAATTTTAGAACATACCAATTTCAACTTTTTTCTGACTTTCAAAAAATCATAACTCGAGTTGTCGGTGGTGGATTCTCGCAAACTTTTCTGATCGGCCTGGACATTTGCATTACCGTACAGAACCGTACCGTACCGTACAGACATTTGCATTACCGCCTAGAGGACCCAAAGGCCTACAACATATCCAAAAATCACCAATTTCGGTCCACTTTTGCGACAGTTATGGGCTATTGTTTTTTGAAAAAATTTGAATTTATGAATTTTCGCAAAATTCTTCCACCGCCGAAATTTTTCCACCCCCCGAGCACGCTGCGCGTCGTCATAAGCTATCTTTAAAAAAATTCGTGAGCATCGTTCGTGAGCTAGGTCACAAAAGTGTTATGTCTCAAGTGAAAAAACTTTTTTCGATTTTGGACGCCCATTTCGGTTGGAAAAATCACCCTTAGCGGCAAATCCGACCCCTTCATCATGTCCTACGTCAACAGTTGCTCCAGGCGATTCTCTTTGACTACTATTCGAGGTACCGTACCCTGATGGGCACAGAATTTTTCAGTTCTGGGCCGAAATTTTCTGGGTTTTTTTAGGATGATGAATACGAATCCGGTGTTCATTTCGATATTCTTGCTGCCTTTGGCCTAATTTTGGCCGAAAATTAACTTTCCGTAACCTGGCTGACTTTTTCTACAATGAAAATTAGAACTTTCTAAAACTTTCAAATTAAAACTTTCTACAGTGAAGAATTGCATAAATGTTGTGATAATTGCATCACTCGTTTGAGGTTTGCTAAACACCTGTTTAGTGTTTAGTAAAACTCACGCGGAGTGCTCATTTGACGCTCACGAGTGTCACGTATCATAGGTGCAGGCCACCCGGAGGCTAGGGGGGTTCTAGTTAAGGAAAATTTTCGAGAGAAGGGGTCCAGGCACCCAGAAAGGGTTTAAAATAATGGCCAAAAAGTGTTCGAAACACCGACATTCGGTCAAAACACGCTAATTTGTGTAAAAATAGACGAAATATAGCGCCGCAGGCGCAAATTTGGACAAAATCAGACCAAAAACTACCAAAAACTAAAGAAATTTGGGATTTTTACAACCTTTTCCAGATTTTCAGCTGCCAGGGGGTGCCAGAAAGAAAACTTTTCAGTCGACGCCATGTCCAGGAGGGGGTCCACCCCCCCCCCCCCAATCCACCCCTGAGCTGCACCTACATATGTCACGTATCACTTGTCTCATTTGGGTCGCGGATTGTTGATTAGGTCGTGGGTCTTTGGTCCGTCGAATACTACTAGAATTAAATGTGACTCATACAGTAGGAATGACAATTGAAAGGAATTAATCAATAAGTACTGTAATGGCAATTTCAAATCTGCCATCTCGGTTCTCTGCCGTCTCCGCCGTCTCTGCCGTCTCGGTATAGAAAATGCCGAACGAAGAACGAATGAGTGGAGCGACGCAACGAAGCACGTTCAAGTTTGCTGGATACCGTATCCACGGCAATTCACTCCACGGACTTGCGCAGTTGACTTTCTTACTGTATTGCTTTCGTTTGAATTGCTGTTTCCTGTTATTTCCCGGAAGGCAAGATTGTTGTCAAATATTTTTCCAGAATTCCAATCGCCATCCGGCGCCCATAGTAACACCTATTCAAATGTTGAAAACATTGCGTACTCCTCAAAATATCGCAGAAAAATCTAAACTAAAATGCAGTACCTTTCGTCATGGCTAGTTTTTCTACTAAAGATCGTGAACCACAAAGTCGCAGAATCGCGTTTGCCGGCCAATCCCTGCCTAATGTGATGGAAACTTTCCAACTTCAATGCTGCTTCTGCTGATCTGTAGTTCAAAGGTAGTCTTTTGCCCCAAATTACTTTTTGGTCTATAACTAAAGAAATCGCTGACGAATTCTTGTGCTTGCTTTTACACTTGGTAGAATGCGATTGTCAGATTGTCGGCGGCGTAAAAATTCGCGTATGCATTTGTTTGTTTGGCGGAAAATTATCAATTTCTGATAACTTGGGAAAAATCGATTACTTCAATGGCCTCAATCTTGCTGTAGGAACATCAACTGCTTCTGATATTAACAAAATCTTCTTAGAGCTGTATTGTCTATAGTGTTGACTAGTCCATTCATCTCACTTTTGTTTCTAGAACGTGGCTGCCTAAGAAACCTGAGGTTATTCTACCGTAGTTTAGCCAATGACGAATTAGCAATCAGTATAGCTCGTAAGCGCTTTGCACAATATTGGATACTGTAGTCGAAAGATTCAAATATACACAGCGTGCGAGATACAATACATACATCTCACACATATAACTCGCGACGGCGGGCGACGGCGCTATTTCTGCCGGCAATTGCTCGAATTCCAGGAGCTACCACGCTGTATTACAACTTACAACAACGTAGTATTCTGGACTGGACGCAAAGCGGTTTGTGTCGGCTAATGCACAAACACCACACCACCAAGAGGCAATGCAATTCCACTACGTTACAAACCAATCGTCAGTTTGGATGGGGCACGTGATTCAGTGTTCATTCGTCTAATCGATCGCATTTTCCATAGTTGCCTTCGCCGTGTCGACACTGGCTGTCGACGTCTTCCGATGGAGTCAGCGCCTCCAGCAGCTCGTCGGCGAAGCGTTGGTGCAAGGCGACGAAGGATGGCCGTCCATCTGGATCTTGGGACCAGCACGACAGCATCATGCTGTAGCTGCAGAAGATACACGTGCACATTCTAGATATGCTACTGCCGCTGAGGCACACACGTGGGGGTCCCGATCTGTTCTTACATGTCGTCAGGACAGGTTTCGGGCTGCGCCAGTCGTTTGCCCTCTCTCAGCACCGCGATCAGACCTCTGGGCTCGAAGTTGTCCAGTTCGTAGCTCGGCGATTCACCAAGGCCCATGACTTCCCAAACCGTGACTCCATAGGACCACTGAAACAGCAGGTCGGTCTCTGCCAGCGCTTCGTGCATCGCGATCGCAATTTGAAAGAGTCATTGAGTGATATGCTTACCACATCTGACATGGTGGTGAACTTCTGTTGTTCCAGGGCTTCAAGCGCCATCCAGTAGAGTGGCTGGATCTGCGACTTGTTCGCGGGCGAGTAGTAGCCGCCGCAGGAGACGTCGCGGCACATGCCGAAGTCGGCCACCTTCACAGTCAACCCCTTGTCCAGCATGCAGTTTCTGGCGGCCAGATCGCGATGCACGAAGCCCTTGTCGCTCAAGTAGCGCATCCCAGCGGCTATCTCGAAGCAGAACTTGAGCAAGGAAGAGTACTGGACGTTTTCCTGAACAGATGTGCTGCGCTCATCTCCTCTGAGATCAGTTTCTTTTGCTGAACAGAGCCACGAAACGACCTTGTGCTGTCTGCGCAAGTGCTCGAGCAGACTTCCGTTGTGCATGAACGGAGTCACGATCAAAGGGCGGCCGTCCGAGAAGGTGATGCCGGTCAAAGACAACACGTTTGGGCAGTCGAAGTTGGTCATCGTCAGTCCCTCCTCGACGAACTCGCTCATGCGACACTTGCCGACTGAAACGACGGTTGACACTATCACATTGCAGCTACATAGGAAGATGGCACAACGCACTCTTCAGCCTCTTCACCGCGACGGTTTGTGTATGGTCGAATTCTTTGAGGAGAGTGGCTCTGAAGACTTCGCCGAAGTATCCTGCAACAACGGAGAACTTCGGACAAGAGTCAAGTCAAGCACGCAAAGAAAATCGTACCATATGCACCGGCGTTTATACGTTGTGTGCCTCTGGTGCGCGGAATGGACATTGGCAGCCACACGCTTCAAGTTCAAACTAACATCTACCATATTACCACCGTAATATACAAATTCGTGGGGTACTGTGTACGCCCAATTGCCGACCGAAGCGTCTATATAAAGGGCCCAATTCTTCATAACTTCAACTCTTGTCAGAGGGACAAACCCTTGCCCATCGTCACGGCCGAAAGGTGTAAGCCAAAAGAAAGGCTACCAGTACCTTCCCCCTCCGAGGTCTCAGTACCCGTTCTGTAAACCCCTTAGGGGAGTTCCAGAAAGCGGTGTTAGGAACCCTAAGATCCTAGGCGCTGCCGCTATTCTACTGTGTCCGGAAACTATCTCCTGTGCGCTTACCCATTATTGCTACAAGAGCAGGGTAACGGGCAAAAGAAGTCCAAGGCAGTAGATAGTGGCAATCTACTCTACCAAGCTACGGAACCGGCACGACGCTAGGAGTACGGCTTCCGTCACGAGAGAGAGAAGTCTTAGTGGACCGAGTAATCGGCTCCGAACCTTATCCTTGCTGTCGCACGGAGTGTTGTCAGTCGACGAACGGATGTGAGGAGACAACGGTAGTGGAATAAGATCTGCAGCTACCGACTGGGTGGCCGACTCCGCTAGGTAATCGGAGGAGAGGTTGGGGTAAAGGCAGCCCTCTCCGTCGAGTTACGGCAGGTAGCGGCTTTGCAGTGGTGACCCGGAAGCGTGAGTCAATCCTTGTCGGATCTGTGCGATTAGTGCAGAGCTAACAAGATTGGAGCGCGCATCTTTTGGTTTCACTGTCAAGTCTCTATTGCCTCCTGTGAGAAATAAAACCGTTCTCTTTCAGGAGTCTACATCCACAGTTCGGTTGTCGGACCATTTTGGTACCGAGTGCGTGCTCTCTTTCAGGGCAAGCGACACAACAACCGAACTCATCCTTCGTCAAGCGGATTCGAGACAAGTCGAGCCGGACGCCGACTCTCTTCTCCGCAACGACTCTCCGTGCAGCGAGCAGCTGTACCAAACCGTGCACTGTCCTCATAGGGCGTTGATTCGAAATTGTGCGCGTGTGAAACAGGTCACGTTCAGGAATGTCTGCCACGGCTCGCAGGCCTTCGTCGGCCCGCCTTCGAACGCCTGCCTCGGCAACAATTGGCCGCAATTTGCGCGCCGCGCCAGCTTCGGCTTCCGCGACGACGCCGGCCGGGCCACGGGCCCGTTTCACCCAACAACACGCCGACGCGCTTCGCTGTCATTTTGACGGCGGCAACGCCGTTTCGCAAACTGTCAACTGCGGTTTTGTTCAGTGACTAGTCGACACGTTTCCAGGCATCATCGCTCAGGGTGCCTCGGCAATCCGGCAGGCTTTGCCGCGAATCAACATGCTCCCGGACGAGGCGGCGTACGTCGAGATGGCTCATAGCTATCTAAGGGAATTGCCAGCGGTAGTAATGGAAGAATCGCCAGATCCCATAGCCCAACATGAAGCGAAAGTGAAGGATGCTCACACGCATACCTTGTTCGCTTACTTCTGGAATACGTCAAATTGGCCGACGATGGCTCCGACGCTCCGATTGAAGCGTAAACTGTCCGGTTTCATGACATCGTTCCTTCAGAGAAGCGACTTCAGATATACTCCGCCCCCATCGTTCTTCGAGCGGTTCAAGCGCGAGTGGGAGAAGCGAACGGAGGAAGTGCTTCGGGACTACGCCGGCAGTGAGTTTGAGCCGTATCTGACTACGGTCGATCCGACGGCCATACCCAAGCAGTTGCTTCGGGCTGACGAGGACTATATTGCCCAATGTGTGGCTAAATATCCCGTCAACGACGACACTCGTGTGATTTCGTTGGATGGCAAAGTGATGCGTGTGCGTATGCAGCTAGGTTGCTACTTCTACACGGAGGCCGACAAGGACCCCGTGACCCAAGGCGACGTCACAAGGGCAGCGAGTACACTGCCGCCGACCTCGCCGATCGGCAACGGCGGCCAGCAGCAGGGACTGCCGCCGCCAGGAAGCAGAAGTGCCACCCCAGCAGTGGTTCTGCAGCCGAACGTGGCGCAAACGCCACCAGTGGTGCACACGCCGCCGAGGGCGTCACCACCCCAGGCGGGACCCACGCCGTCAGTGGGGCAACCGCTAACGCCGGCGCGGCCGGCGACCGTTAGCAACCAGCAGCAAAACACAGCTTCTTTTCAGCCGCCCAATCGACAATCACTGTTCGTACAACCCCCAGTTGTGCGACGACCTAGGGAGCAGCAGCAGCTGCCTCCAATCGAAGAATGTTCGCCCCATGGTTCTACAGAATCGCTACATACTTCAGCATTTACTAGGACTTCAGGGCGAGGACAGGGTGACGTAGCGACTAGACTGCGTCAGTTCCGGCAAAGGACCGGAATGACGGCAGACGAACTTGTCAGTCTGATCACCCAAGACCCTTCGGCGGCGAGAGATTTTCTCGACGCAGTTTCAGACGAAGACACTCAGGGTGGCACTAATCAGCCACCAAATCCCAATGCCAATCGCCCACCGGCGAACGGCCAGCCACAGCCAAGAGTGACACTGTGTCGAGGGATAAACGTGCAAAACGGTTTCAGGAGTACCTTCGATTTAGACAATCGTCGCCGGCAAGACGAACGGCAGCAGCAGCAGCAACAGCCGCCGCCGCCGCCGGCGCAGAACCCACCACCATCAGCCACTGACTCAGGGCTGCAGGTGGCGGATAGTCGACGAAATAGGAGATTGCAGGCTCGAGAGAATCAGCGCCGAACGGACCCGGCGACGGCAGCGACACGGCCGCCGTCAACGTTGGCCGGAGAACCAGCGGCTCAGATGACTGACGCCGATAAAGAAAAGGAACAGTTGCAACAGGAACTGGCTTTACAGCAAAGCCAGAATGATGTGTTGCGACGTGAACTGACAATAGCGCGAAATCAACAGCGCTCGGGAGGAAGTTCAGCTTCAGGAAGCCGACCTAGGTCAACCACGCGGGGCGGCGACGGCGACGACGGAGCTTCTGTCGTCTCGTCGGGTACCAGGAGGAAGGTCATCAGGTCTCACAAGGACGATCTCCAACGAGCGATCGATAAGATGGCCCGGGACGCGATCCAGAATGCTTCCACGTACCAGCCTACGTGTGGGGGCAACATGCGAAGTATGCCACAAGTATTGCGTGAATTTAGCAATGCGTCAGCGGGTTCCCGCTCGACTCGACCTGACGGCGGCTATTCAGAACTGAACCCTAGCTTATTGACACGGGCGGCGCTTACACAAGCGACCGCAGACGACGTCTATTACTGGAATCCCCGCAATCGCGACATGCCAAATCTGTTCACCGAAGTGCGGGAAATTAACCGCAATTATCCTCAGGAAGACGACGGTGGAACAGGGGGACCACCCATTGGCGGCGATAATCGCCCGCCTGCCAAATTCAGCGGCGAGGGCAACGATAGGTACTACGATGACTTCATTCGTGAAGTCATGATGTACTTTTATCAGGTCAACCTCAACCCACGCCACTGGACGGAGAAATTCCATTCGCTGCTGAAGGGACAAGCGGCGATCTACATGGACTCGATTCGAGACGACTATAAATATTTGTGTTTTCAGAGAGCGGTAATCGAATTAGGCAAACGCCTCAATCCGCTTCCAACCGCGGAAGAACTTCAGCTTGAACTTAGTTCCCTCTCGTGGGATGGAACAGCAGACGGCTTAGATAAGCTCGAGCGACAAGTGCGTGACTGCGTCCGCAAAATGCCGGAAGTCCGCACCGGTGTCGGCTCCTGCGAAGAGCAGGGCGCCGCGGCCTTCCTCAGCCGACTACCAACTAGATGGCGCGAAGATATTCGCCGCAATTCTCGGCTGCACCACGTGCGCTCGTACGCCCAGATGGCGCACGAGAAGCTTAAGGAAGTCTCGCGCGACGCCGAGCAGGAATATATCAATAAACGAACCCGTGAGGGTCTCGAAAAGATTCGTTCAGATACTTCCAAGAAGGTCGACCCCATCAGCGGCCGTATCGTTCTTCCGAAGGACGTTCGCGAGGAGTACAAGCGAACCGTTAGACCTGGCGAAAGTGGCAAGACGATAAAGGACAAGTCCCCGCAACAGTCTAATCATAAACGTTCAGAGACAGACGGCCGACAGAGATCCCAGAACCAGAGAGGACAAACACGCGGCACTTCGAGAACAACAACCGCGTACCCGGCCGATAGTTACGCGGCTGCTAAGCCATCACGCCAGGCAGCTTATCTGTCGGGAGGCGGCAAAGCCGCGCTCCAAAAGACCTCTAATTCAGGCACTCGATCAGCTCAGGCCACTTCCACGACTACAGTACCTAGGACAATAGGTCCATGTTTTACCTGTGGCGAGGAAGGCCATAGAGCGAGGAACTGTCCAAAAGCACCACAGAATGTGGCTGCTAAAGTGGTATATGCGTCTTCAGATAGCGATTCAGATGTCGACGACGGCGGCATCGCCTACGTCAGCCATGACGACGGCGACTCACAACTGGACGGCGATGGCCAAGCCTCAGGAAACCAGACGACCGCCGAGAACAGCGACGACAGCGATTCTAGCGACGGAGAAGTAAATACCATCACAGTTACAGTATGCAATGTGAGTGAACAGCGCACTCCATTGGTGGGACCGAAGGTTCGGCTCCCCTGAATAGTCGAAGGCGTCATAGTAGACGCCATGTTAGACACAGGTTCATCAGTCTCCATCATGAGCCAAGCCATGTGCAACAGGATCGCGGAAGGCAAGAAGGATCCCGACAAAGAGTGGTGGGACAAAGGCCAGTGGATTCCGCCAAACAAACTTCAGCTGAGG
>JASAMZ010009106.1:0-11662 GCA_030248115.1 Linhomoeus sp. GSCO2_2 | reverse complement strand
AGCTGACGATGCGCGCATGGGCCGCCACTGAAGACAACAAGCGCAAGACACTGCAGGTGAGGTTGCCGATTTGTGACAGTTTTTCATGCCATCGGCGCCACTTCTGACTGGTGTTCGCAAAGCAGTGGAATAGCTCGAGTGTACGGGAGGACCTCTCGCTTGGTACTTGTGCAACCCTACTACGGTCGATATTCGCTCGCATCTGACTACCTGTTTCTCGCTTCATAGAAACAGTACTAGTTCTCTATCTCTCAGAAGAGCGACCTGTCACTGGCGACGAGTCAGAATGAGATGTTCGACTTCCTGATCGACATTGTGCCCAGGAGACGAGAACGCCGCCTCATCCACCCACAGTCTCTACCAGTCGTCCAAGAGACCGCAGAATCGACCGACGACCACGCAGCAAATCGTCGTCCAGCAACAACAACAACAGCCTTTCGGCGGCGCCGTCCAATTCATCGACCCCAGTCAACTGGCGGTGGGCCTTTGCAGATCGATCGTTTTTTGTAGAGCTAGGCAAACTGATTGGTTTTGGAAAGCACGGCCGACTCTGGGCATTCTTGCGCCCGAGCTTGGAAGAGTGCAATTTTTCATCGCCGTTGCCCTCTGGCCAGTTCAATCTCAACAGCATCCAGATACCTAATTCTCCCAAAAGCCCCCCCCCCTTTCTACCAGGACGGTGTTCTACATCTACACATACGATGTCCCGCTTTCAGAGCAGTCATACCGTCGGCAGCGTACACTCGTCCACGGACAACGCCATCCAGTAACTGCTGCCGGCGGCAGACGGCGGCGCGTCCGAGCAGGGCGTAGTTGTGGCGTCGGAGTCACAGCAGCACCAAGCGTCGGGCACCCACCCATTGATCCAGTTGACGGCGGAACAGGTGGCAGAGCTACTCAGGGCTGGTGGTGGGAGCTGGAGGGCGCCTCGGGGGAACAGCAGCAGCAGCAGTACTTTGTGCAGGTGGCGCACACTACAGAGTGACACTGTGAACAGACATTGAAAGCGTGGTGGAACCTTACCGTTGCGCCCTTCAGCTGCCGGGTGCGCCGGCGCCAGTCCAGATGGTGGCGGAAGGGGGCACGCCCATCACCCTGCCCAATGGACAGATCGTCACGCAGATCGGTGGGTTTCACACGTAGCCCTACTTTAGTGTCTTGGATGGGCCAGCGATCGATTGAAATGGTACCTACTACCCACATCCGTTATTGGGCCCCCGCCCCCCCTTTAGGCGCGCGCTCTAGACGCGTCTAGAGCCCCCGTAGCTACTTGTATAAGTAACCTCTCTCTGTGCTCAGGCCAACCTCTACCCATCCAGACGGTGTCCACTCCAGCGGGAGGTCAGCCGCAGCAGCAGCAGGCGACGCAGAGTCTGCAGGTGATCACCATTGGACAGGATGGACTCCAACAGCAGCAGCAATCCATTCAGCTGCAGCTACTGCCGCACACTCCCACCTCCTCTTCAGGCCGATGATGAACAGTTTTTGTTGTGAAGTACGCAAGTGTTTGTGTCTGTTGACCATGGTGCTATTATCGTGGACGCGTTTCGTCGCTCGGTGTACATCTTGTGCAATGTGCAAGTTCAATCTTTGGTCATTGAATGCGCTAGAATAAACGCTGCCTTTCGAACAGGGAGTTATTCAACTATATGTTCTTTCTGGCACCACGCCACAATTCTTGATCTCTCTGCTGTGATGTGTACGGAAACACAACTCATTTCCATTGTCTTGCCAGTGTACAGGTTCAGGGTGGTGGGTTCTTTCAGTATGGTCTTCGGCAGTGGCAAGAAGCTACCCAAAATCCTCTTTTTCACCAGCGTCTTTCACGCGGCCGACCAACGTCCATATATTGAAGATAATGTGGACAGTCTCTGTAGCGCGTCTGTGGCAGGCGACCACGTGGACAGACTGCCCAAACGGCTGTCCTTTGGCCTGTTCGATGTCTGTCTAACGCTATTCTCCATGGTCACATATGTTGGGGACTTTGTCACGGATCTGTGGGTCAGCGGACACCACTACACGCAGGGCAGGGTGAGAGAGACATGTGTGCAGCAGTGATATTTGATGAGTAAGAATTTAGTAAGGCTTAGCCAATACTTGACCTGAACTTGAGGTAAAAGTTGACATTCTATCGGACGTAGCGTCCCCACGCCACATCATGTTTCGAAGATAACAATAATGTGTAGCTACCGTAGGCGAGTGGTCTCACTCAATTCCTACCATTGTTCAGGTGGTAGCTTCGGTTCTAATGCTGTCTTTCGCTCTGATCCCCTCCCTGATTCTGAACGCCCTGTCTCTGGCCTTCTTCCTCGACTGCTCAGGAAGGCCCAAGCAGAAGGTTCGACAGGAGAAGAAGCAGCCGCCACAACCCATCGACCAACTGAAGGACCAGTCGGCGTTTGAGAAGACCTGGTTCAGAGTGGCTGCAGCCGTCTTCCAGTTGGGACCCTTAGTTTGGTGGGGAGTTTGAATTGAGAAGCGCCTCTGTAGGAACAGCCACTAAGCTGGGAGTTAACTGCACATGCACATCCTCACATATTCCGGGTGGTCCAGAAAAAAGTGGCACCCTTTGAGCTCCCACAACTTGGTCGTTCGATGACCGATCGCGTTGAAATTTTGCACTTGTATTCCCATCTACAGTACCAAAAGGTACACCAAATTTCATCCAATTTTGATAGACAGAGCTGGAGTTGTGGCTCTGTGAATTTTGAAGTACTGCGGAAATTGAAGCAACAAGTTGAACATTCGACCTTCCATAACTCTTGCGTGGGTTAAGCGAGCAAGGTCAAAATTTTTACCAGATATACTCTAATAGGTTTCCTACCTGACGACCACGTTAAAACCAAACAGTTTTGAAAGTTACAAAAATGTCGCATGAAAACCCAGGTCGGCCGACAGCCGCAGACCGCACTTTTGAGTTACATGGCGCCGCATTTTCGTAACTTTTAAAACTGTTTGGTTTTAACATGGTCGTCAGGTAGGAAACCTATTAGAGTATATCTGGTAAAAATTTGACCTTGCTCGCTTAACCCACGTAAGAGTTACGGAAGGTCGAATGTTCAACTTGTTGCTTCAATTTCCGCAGTACTTTAAAATTTACAGAGCCACAACTCCAGCTCTGTCTATTCAAATTGGATGAAATTCGGTGTACCTTTTGGTACTGTAGATGGGAATAAACGTACAAAATATCAACGCGATCGGTTACCGTATGGCCAAGTTGTGGACGCTCAAAGGGTGCCACTTTTTTTTGGACCACCCGGTAGACTGGATACTGTACTTCAGGTACCTGGACTCCCTCCGATTCGGCTTCCGCTTCAACCGAATCGCCCATCGTAAGGGCCACTGTTGCTCTGGGAGAGCGAAGGAGTGCTATCAGCGCATGTTGGAGGCCGACAGGGAAGCCAGCCTTCTGAAGCTCTTCGAAGCCTTCCTCGAAAGCTGCCCACAACTGCTGATACAGAGCTACTATGTCATTGGAATGGTCAAGAGTGGACAGATCACCAGATTCGCAGGTGGGAACTGAGATGCCGAGAGCTGGCCATGCGACTTTGTACTTTTGACGCGTTGTGCGGTGTTTGTATGTGTGTCGGTATTGCTGAGTAACCAATAATACCACTTACACGAGGGTGTATCGTTTGAAATCGATTAAAATCCTCGTGCCTCATTCAGCTATTCTGAACGGTTTCTCCATCGGTTTCGGCCTCGTGTCCGTCGCCGTCGCCCTCGTGGTGCAGCACCGCTGTCTTAGACTCGCCAGGTATTGTCTTGTTGCGCACACAACATCTATCATATTCCCCGCTCTTGTCAAAGTGTTTGGAGTACGGTATCCTCTGCAGGCAAGACAAGCGCAACATGACCTATCCGGGACTCATCTGCCAGTTCCTGTGGCGCCTTCTGACCCTTTCGTCGCGCGTCGCTTCTCTCGCCTTCTTCGCCTTCGCCTACAGCCACTGGCTACTCGCTTACGGCGTCGTCAGAGTGCTCGCCAACTTCCTCTACCTCTCCTGCTTTCAGAGCGTCGACCTGGGTGGGTTGCTTGTGTTGAATGGGTTACAGGGTGGGCCTAAGTAAAGTGTCAGTGTGAATATGGCTAGAAGAGAATTTGGTACGACAGCTCTGCAGCCGACATTTGCATCGGCCATGTTACCAGAGCGATTTTGGGAAGTCCTTGGAAGGTGGCGATGGTTTGGGGAAATTCTGATTCTGGAGCACCCTGTAGTAGTACTTCATCGCTGAAAGCGCAGGAACATTTCATTGTCAGGCGCCGGCAAGCCGCTGGAATTCAGCGTCCTCTTCCTGGCCTCTGTCGTCCACCTGTTCACTCCACTCACTCTGGCAGAGGGCAGCACACTCTGGCACTATTTCGTCGTTTATTCCGTGGAATTCTTTGAATGTGTCGTCTTCTTGGGCGCCTGCTACTTCTCTATGCACTTCGAGTTCCCTCACTTCGGCGCGGTGTACTTAGGGGCACTGGCACTGTTCTGGGCGGGTATCGCGAGTATGGCAGTGTACTACAGCCTGCTGCACCCCAACAGGCGCTCGAGCTACAGTAGGAAGCGCAAGCGCACCCTGCGACAATTCGCCTGTTCCGAGCGCCGAATCGTCGAGAGAAATCGCCATAGACTGGAGGTGCAAACGGAGGGCGCCAGTCCGTTGTGACCGCGTGATTCGTCTTGGAGACTTTCTACCCAGGTTGCCATGCGAGTTTGACCCTGCGTGCTTTCCTTCTTTCCGCCCGTTCGCTTTACTACGTTTTGTGCAATGACCAATTCAATTTGCGGTGCTTTAGAGAGAGTTGTGTTGATCTCGCAGTGTTCGTTCGCGTCGTTCGTTTGAGAGTTTTGCAGTTGGCGCCGTCGCCTTTCTCTCTGTATCATCGCCCACACACCCTTCGATGTTGTGTTCTCTCCCTTTTTCTCTCCTCAACAACACTTCAATTCAATCGCTACCTCGCGCACACATACGTACACTCTGAAAAGGCAACAACAACAAACGAATTTAGACTCGCTCAGACGCTTCTAAAACGGTCGTTTTCACGAGTCTACAATGTCGCTCCCATTTCCTAGGGCCCGCACCGGCAACAGAACAAAAACAAACACCGAATGTTCGTATCACAACACTTTAGAATTCGGCTAGATACCAAAAGCGCGCGCGATTCCGAACGAATTGAGAGAAATAGCTACCGTATCCACCGCGCACTAGGTGAATATCTCTCAGGAGGATGTGGTGGTTGTCGTATCGTCGTCGTCGTCGTCAGTGGCTTCGAGTAGTTTGTCGAGACTGCGAATGATCTGAGGGAAGCTGGGACGGCGCTTGGGCTCCCAGGCCCAGCAGTGAGTCATTATCTCGTACACTGACTCTGGAAGGGCCACAAGCCAATAAAGTTTGTACAGGTAGATTCTCCATCCTATCTTGACCTATCCTACAGTACATTCCGTCCATTTATTGTCGTTTATAATCGATATTGTCAGTCCAATCGGCACATTCCGGGACAATTGACCTATCAGAAGTCGCACCAGAGCATCCGGGAGGCTTATCCAAGCGTCGGCCGGAGCGCAGGAACTCCTCGAGGTTGGCAGAAGGCACACTGGGATCGGTGTAGGGGTTGGCGCCCAGAGTGGCGATCTCCCACAGAACCACTCCGTAGGACCAGCTGCAAGCAAAACGACCACTATCCAAGCTACCGTAACCGTTGCCGAAAGCGACACTAGACGTACACGTCGCTCTTGGTGGTGTAGGTGTCTTCGGCCATGGATTCGGGCGCCATCCACTTGACGGGTAGACTGCCTCCCGCGCTTCTCTTTCGGTAGTAGTCGTCGTCGGCGCCCAGACGGCGCGCCAGACCTGGTGGATACGATACGCCAAATTTCCACAAGTCGAAAATGGTCGCGTTCTCATACCAAAGTCGGTGATCTTGAGGGTCAGGTCTCTGGCCACGACGACGTTGCGTGCCGCCAGGTCGCGATGGACGATCTGCAAAGGACAAACAGTCGTTGTGGCCGGCAGCGACCGAATCGCAGTCAGCAGCGACCGCGCAGTGCGCAGCATCCCCCACCCTCTTGGAGGCGACGTGCTCCATACCGCAGGCGACTTCGCGTGCGAACTTGACCAGATCGCGCTGACTCCGAATGGGCGGCGCTTCAGAACTACCCCATCGACGCTGCTCTCGCTGCTGAAGGCGCGCGTTGCGACGCTCGAACTTGCGCTGCGGCAGCAGATAGCCTGCGCCACGGGAGACGGAGACTCGACGCGGTCCGGGGATCATATTATTTTCAAGTGTGATTGCAACTGCTCACCCGAAGAGGAACTGCAGCACCTCGACCGGTCAACGGTGACCACTTTCAGTCCCTTCTCGACGTCTTCCCTGCAAGACACGTATATCACTCCGCGCCTACAGTAACCAGGCGGCATCTATGGAATAGTACTTCTACCCACCTTCCATCGATCTCCTCCACGTCCTGTTCGTCATCGTCCTCCAAATCATCCTCGTCTGAGGTGAAATCCAGTTGACTCTCAGCGGAGGAGAAGGAGTCGAGGGCACTGCGCAGTCGTCGTCGTCGTCCAGTCTCCAGTGTGAGGGCGAGCTGTCGTCGCAGGAAGTCGCGCAGATTGCCCCTCTCGCACAGCTCCATCACTATCTTGAACTCTGGACCCAGGACGCAGTAGTGGACACGAACCACGTTGGGGTGGTCGCCTGCCGTCGTGATGAAGCGTCTTGCAGTGAGCGAACAGAAACATCCACTCTCGCAACAACGACTGACAGCGACTGTGTATGAAGAACTCTTTGAGCAGGTCGAGGACGGCCTCCAGATGCCTGCGCTTTTCCTCTTCGCTCAGAGGCTCGCCCACCGACTTCCGCACCATCTTGACTGCGCTGAGAGAGACAAGAACAAGCATCCGTAATACCACACTAGCCGTTCCTTCCTGTTGCAGAAGAATTCCTGAGATCTGAATAGCATGGAATGTAGTCGTCAATGGCCGTAATGTCCTGTTGCATGATCTATCCTGTTCAAGGTCTGTCCGTTGCAAGGTCTGTCCTGTTGCAAGGTCTCTCCTGTTGCAAGGTCTGTCCTGTTGAAAGATCTGTCCTGTTGAAAAATCTGTCCTGTTGCAGAAGGTCTGTCCTGTTGCGAGCCAATGGCGCTGGTCACCTCGCGCGACCATCCTATTGCCACGTCTGTCCTGTTGTAAGATCTATCCTGTTGCAAGATTTGTCCTGTTGCAAAATCTGTCCTGTTGCAAGATGTGTCCTGTTGCAAGATTTGTCCTGTTGCAAAATCTGTCCTGTTGCAGAAGGTCTGTCCTGTTGCGAGCCAATCGCGCTGGTCACCTCGCGCGACCATCCTGTTGCCACGTCTGTCCTGTTGCAAGATCTGTCCTGTTGCAAGATTTGTCCTGTTGTAAGATCTATTCTGTTGCAAGATCTGTCCTGTTGCAAAATCTGTCCTGTTGCAAGATCTGTCCTGTTGCAAAATCTGTCCTGTTGCAAGGTCTGTCCTGTTGCACGATCTGTCCTGTTGCAAGATTTGTCCTGTTGTAAGATCTATCCTGTTGCAAGATTTGTCCTGTTGCAAGATCTGTCCTGTTGCAAGATTTGTCCTGTTGCAAAATCTGTCCTGTTGCAAGGTCTGTCCTGTTGTACGATCTGTCCTGTTGCAAGATGTGTCCTGTTGCAAAATCTGTCCTGTTGCAGAAGGTCTGTCCTGTTGCGAGCCAATGGCGCTGGTCACCTCGCGCGACCATCCTATTGCCACGTCTGTCCTGTTGTAAGATCTATTCTGTTGCAAGATTTGTCCTGTTGCAAAATCTGTCCTGTTGCAAGATGTGTCCTGTTGCAAGATTTGTCCTGTTGCAAAATCTGTCCTGTTGCAGAAGGTCTGTCCTGTTGCGAGCCAATCGCGCTGGTCACCTCGCGCGACCATCCTGTTGCCACGTCTGTCCTGTTGCAAGATCTGTCCTGTTGCAAGATTTGTCCTGTTGTAAGATCTGTCCTGTTGCAAGATCTGTCCTGTTGCAGGGTCTGTCCTGTTGCAAGATCTGTCCTGTTGCAGGGTCTGTCCTGTTGCAAGATGTGTCCTGTTGCAAGATTTGTCCTGTTGCAAAATCTGTCCTCTTGCAAGGTCTGTCCTGTTGCAAGATGTGTACTGTTGCAAAAGGTCTGTCCTGTTGCGAGCCAATGGCGCTGGTCGCCTAGCGCGACCATTTTGTTGCAAGATTTGTCCTGTTGCAAAATTTGTCCTGTTGCAAAATCTGTCCTGTTGTAAGATCTGTCCTGTTGCAAGATCTGTCCTGTTGCAGGGTCTGTCCTGTTGCAAGATCTGTCCTGCTGCAGGGTCTGTCCTGTTGAAAGATTTGTCCTGTTGCAACATTTGTCCTGTTGCAGAAAGTCTGTCCTGTTGCAAGCCAACAGCGCTGACTGCCTCGCGAACGCGCCGTACAAAGCGCCGCGCAAAACAAATGATAGAAAGCGGGCAGATTTTCCGGTTGCAAGATCTGTCCTGTTGCAAGATTTGTCCTGTTGCAAAATCTGTCCTGTTGCAAAGGTCTGTCCTGTTGCGAGCCAACGGCGCTGGTCGCCTCGCGCGACGATCCTGTTGTAACGTCTGTACTGTTGCAGAAAGTCTGTCCTGTTGCAAGATCTGTCCTGTTGCAAGCGAAATAGTCGCTGAAGCGGCTAGAATTGCATTGTCGCAGTGTTCGGCTCTGTTGCAGTTGCACATTGCAAGGTTCTCTGCTCTACCGCGCACTGCCGCACTGTTCGCTTTTGCAAGGCGCTTATAGTGAAGCACCGTTTGTAAGCTTTGCGTGTCTATTGTAAAACGTCCGTTTGTTTCGCATGTGCAGGTTACGGCAACTTTGTTTTGCCTCTTCAAGTTCCCTCTCTTCCGCTCCAGTTGACTAGCCGTAAACGCCGCGCTCTCTTCGCCCCAAATTAATGGACCGGACTGTATTCATTCGACCGCGCTCTTTCCCATAAGATTGATTGCCTCAACGCCGCCGCTCGTAACGCGCCTTTTGTTTCCCAAGTTTGGCGTCTGCGCGTCTGCTCCGCGCCTGTTGATCCGAAACCTAGCTCTGATTGGTCGACCTCATTGGTGGGCGTGTCGCGCTGTTCTCCCGTTTGCCTGACTCTGTCGATTCAGTCTCTTGCCTGACGTGTTTTGGAGTCGCTCGCCTACTCTGCTTGGGAATTGCCACTGCCCGCCACTCCTTGTAGAAAGAACGAACTGTCGTGTTGCACAACCTACGACGAACCCACAGCTCGTTACCGAGACTATAACGGCAGAACAGAACCAGACTCAGTTCGCACCCCACACACCCAACTGTAGCGTTGCCTAGTTAGTCCCAGTGCTTCGCTACAGAACTGTAGCCTGGTTAAGGGGGCCCGAAAACCACCCCTGTATCTCCTGCGGCAGTGTTTAACTCCGCTGAAACAATCGACGGCAGTGTTTAACTCCGTCGAATCCACGGACGGCAGTGTTTTAACTCCGTCGAATCAACAGACGGGAGTGTTTAACTCCGTCGAATTGAATTGACAAACGGCAGTGATTAACTCCGTCTTCCCAGCCTTCCTTCTGATAGCCTATCCCTGGTTGCATGCCTCACTCTGACGGGGAGAACGAAGAAGGCGAATACAACGCCGGTGACGATCGCTCGACGCGCCGACAGCACTTCTGCCAGCGGCGCGCTCAAGAAGTTGAACCAGTCCGAGCGGCCCTCCTACAGAACAGAGAGAGAATGGAGGAGCAAAGAAGCCAGGAAGGGAGCAGCAGTGCTGTCTCCACGGACGGAAGCGACGGAGTCGTCCTCTCGCGTGAAGTGTACGACCGCATGATGGCGGCCATTGCCCGAATTGAAGGGGAGAACGCGCCGCCAGTACAGCCGGCCTTTCCCGCCGACAGAAACACTGAGAGGCGTTTTGAAAATGCCATTGAAACGCTCGCAGCTTCAACCACCAGCAAAGTCGCGCAGAGAGAGATCATGCAGGCGCCGTTGTTCAACGGCGACCGGCAATTGCGCGTCGACAAGTTCCTCCACACAGTTGACGGCATCCTTCAAAGGACGGGCGCCGCGCCTGCCTCCCGGGCAGGCCTTTTGATGTCGCGCCTGACGCACGACGCCGCCCTATTCGCCGCCAGCCTACCCCACGACACAAAGCGGGATTACGCGGCCCTCCGTGCGGCCCTGCGTGAGAAGTTCCGAAGAGAGGATGACATCGACGTGGCGAATGACGAATTGCAGGCCAGGAAACAACACGCCGAAGAGCCGATCGAGACGTTTGCCCGTTCCCTTAAGGAACTGGCCACGATCGCCTTTGGGGATGGTGTGTTGACGGCTGCAAACGATGTGGCCGACAGCCACTCCCGAAATTTGAAACGCCTGTTTTTAAATGGCTTGAGAGCAGACTTCAAACAAACCGCGCGCGTTCTGAGTTCCTCAGGCACAGTGACGTCAGCGATGACGTTCAACGCTTTTGTAGAATGGGCGGCAAAGTTGGAGACCAGCCTAGGGGCTGGCAGTGCCTCGGAAACCAGGGCCGGCCAACAAAGCGAGTTGTTGGAGAGCGTCGTAAACCCGACCGGTTTCCGCCAGGCCCCTCTGGCCCACTTGAATGCGGCAGAGGGAGTGAGGAGTACTGTAGCGGCCAGTACTGGTGCCGAAGTCGACGCAGAGGGACCCATGCAGCCGCGACGGCAGTATGAGTGGCGCATGGATGGGAGAGGCCGAGGGAGAGCGGCTCCCCACAGAGACGCGCGCGGTGCCTTTCGCCTAGGGGACGATAGGCAAGGAAGCAGTGAGACGCCTTTTGAACAAGTTCCGAGAACGGAGGGTTGTTGGGAGTGCGGCGGCCTTGATCACGTCAGGTATGGCTGCCTTGTGTGGCTCTCGAAGCAGCCAGGCAGAGGCTCCGGTGGTCCGAGAGGAGGAGGAAGAGGAAGGGGATGGAGTGCGCCCCATCCGCGCGGGGGATGGCGAGGCGCCCCCAGCCAGTCTAATTACAACAATCAGCCGCACGCACGCGGCGCGCAAAACTCATTCTTCGGCACAAGGGGCGGCCAGAACAACAGCGGGCAATATTACGCCCCTCGACACGTCAACGCTGTCGAGATGAGTGCGCCGCCTGACGCCTCCGCGCAGGCAGAACCCACCAACCAGCCTGTGTGGAGTGACCAATTAGATCACAGTGTGCGCGTGCTAGACCAGCTGAATGAGCGAATGGCGCGTTTAGAACTTCACGCGGCCTGCGAAATCAATGCCATCGACTATGGCGTCGCCGATTACACCCAACTGGGCGACACTTCCCCTTCAGGAGAACACGCCCCTCCGAACAACGAGATTTCTGTCGACGGCAACATGGCCTCCCACAGCCAAGAGCTTCTCGACCACCGTCCCAAAATCTGGAAACTGGAGAACGACCGCGAGGCTCCGGTGATCGCGCCGAGGCCGACGATTGACAAGAACCGCGCCCCGCCGGCCTCGAACGAGAACGACGGCCCGCCCTTGGTAGAAGACGCCCCGGGGCGCGACCGAGAAGACGGCGAGGAGTCGGACAACAGCTCCGACAGTGGCGCTGGGGACAGCGACAGCGAACCGGAGGAGATGGAGCAAGACGAACAGACGGCACCGCAGCGTCAGCGCGACGGAAAGGCCCAACTGCCGG
>JASAMZ010009105.1:0-10916 GCA_030248115.1 Linhomoeus sp. GSCO2_2 | reverse complement strand
TATGGTTTTCATTCATATTGCTTCTGATCTAAAACTGATGATGCTCTTAAATATGTTGACACATAGTGCAAAGAATATTTGAAATTAGGCTGTTTGAAATTGTCGAAATTTTGTCGATTTTGACAAAATCCTTAAAAATATCCTAAATTTCGTTAATTATATTCGCTGAAATTTCTGTTAAATACTGGCAGACTATGTCTGGTGCATCCGTGCAAAGAAGTTTTGAAATTTTAAGACTTTTGAAATTGTTAAAATTTGGGATTTTTGACAAAAACTTTGAAGATGTCCCTAATTTCGTTAATTATAAAATCTGAAAGTATTTGATAAATACTTGGCAGACTATGCTCGACACATCCGTAAAAAGAAATTTTGAAATTGAAGCTGTTTGGAAAAATTTTAGAGTATATTGTGGCATTTCTGATAAAATCCTTAAAAATATCCCTAAATTTCCTTAATTATATTATCTGAAACTATTTGCTAAATACTTGGCAGACTATGCTCGATATATCCGTGCAAAGAAGTTTTGAAATTTGAGTTGTTTGAATTTGTCAAAATTTGGAGGAGATTTTGACAAAAACCTTGAAAATATCCCTAATTTCGTGAATTCCAAAATCCGAAACTATGTCACAAATTCATCGCGTCTTATGCCATTTCCATTTCAGCAAAAACTTTCTCGATACGACCTGTAAATAAAAGTGTCATTTTTGACATTTTCATATTTTAATTGTAAATATCTCGAAATAGCGAAATTAGCAACAGAAACGGACAACGGCGCGTTACTCAGCGAATTCGACTCCATCGGGTGGCACTAACCGTCGTGTCTAGTTTTGTGACACAGACAGACACACAGACAGACAGACAGAAACACGAACGGACAATAGCGTCCGTATATATACTCGCCGCGCTGGGGCGCGGCGAAAAAATCAAAATTTTGGCCTCTGCATTTTCTCGGGTTTGTCAGTGCACCACGTGGCCGCGTTGTCGTAAGTCGCCGCGTGTGACACAAGCATAGATGCGCCTGGGTCTTCTCGTTCGAACAGCGGAGGAACGGTCCAAATCGGAGCTGCCGTTCTCGAGTTGCAGGCCAAAAAGTCGGCGCGGTTCGAAGTTGCAGAAATTTCACAAATTGCGCGACATGGGTTCAGAAAACGGGCCATATCTCGAGATTTAGGCTACGTAGAGAGGTGAGATTTGTATCACTCTTCAAAACTTCGATGCCCCTATCGCATGCAACTCCTATCTCGATTTCGAATTTTTCAACTTGTCCAGTCACTTAAGAATGAAACGCGAGTTTCTCAGACATTGACTCTTAACCACCACGCTGTAGTAACGAGTCGATGCTTGATAGCTATACATTGTAGTTTGAGCCGTTTTGCGACCTACTGTAGGTACTGAATCAGCGGAGCAGCGTGGCAGGTTAGAGTGCAATCCCCGAGGCACCAAATATGACAAACTCTACAAGCTCACCGATTTCGAAAGATGCAACGAAATTTGCAAGTTTTTGTGGTTGTGCTTTGTGTCTACCTGGCGACAAATTTCAACTTAAACGTAATTCGCACCGTTTATGGCCGCATTGACGCTGATACGTTGTGTCTGGGTTTCTTGGGGCGTCTGTCCTTTATTGGGAATTAACGATATTAGCGTCACGTCTGCACAAACGAAAGTCCGCGTGAATTCAACAGCCGTCTGTCGCGTCGCAGCAGTTCTTATCACTCCGACTTCTAAAGGTTGCGCCGACTCGTCACTGAAGCGCACGCGGCGTTATCTCTGTACCTACCAAGTTTCACAGCACTTCCATCGACAAAGTGTGTGCTGCTGTTTCCCGACCGCGAGCGGGTTTCAGCGAACAGTCATCACACTCCTCGCTTCAACTTTCTAGTTTCTATCTAACCGTGAAATCATAGGGACCCCATTTGGGCGTGAATCGGTCTTGAAACAAGCGTGCTTTCCAACATGGAAGCTCTCTACCCCAGTTTCTAATTCTAACTGGCAAAATTACCTATAAGACTTTTCTGAATCCCTTCCAATGACTAAAGTCAGCGAACTAATCAGGAGATTCGAGTGTGGAAACGTTGTCAAAACTAACGTCGCCAAAACCCAGCAAGCGCCTGAGATGGCCGATCGCCGAGACGGATCTAAAGGTGCCGCAACCCGCTTTTGTAACTTCGGCAACATTTTTTCGCCGCGCCTCAGCGCGGCGAGGTGTATATATACGGATGACAATGTCTGTCTGTCTGTCTGTCTGTGTGTCTGTGTGTCTGTGTGTCCGTACCACCGAAGTAAAGAATGTGACATATGTGGTCAAGTAGAGTCGAGGTCGCTGAGTACGGATCCGATGTCCGTTTCTGTTGCTAATTTCGCATTTTCGAGATATTTACGATTAAAATATGAAAATGTCGAAAATCGACTTTTTCGCCTGATAATGTAGCGGCAAAATTTCTTCAGAAATGGAAAGAGCATAGATCGCGGATAATTTGTAACACAAAAGAAATTTTTTGCAATTGTGGAATTTAATAGAAAAACGCGATTATTTGTCAAAATTTCATAAAATGACAAGAATTAAACGTCATTTATTGACGAATGTGAATGCAGAAATGGAAAGGTCGTATGCCAATAAGGATTTGTGACATAGTTTTGCAGTTTTTAAAAATTGCAATTTCGAGATATTTTCAATCAAAATATGGAAATGTCGAAAATCGACTTTTTCACCTGATGATATAGCGGCGAAATTTCTTTAGAAATGGAGAGTATAGACTGCGGATAATTTGTAACGCAGGAGAAATTTTTTTGCAATTATGGAATTTAATAGAAATACGTGATTATTTTTCAAAATTCCATAAATCAACAAAAAATAGAACGTCGTTTTTTAACAAATTTGAACGCGGAAATGGTAAGGCTATATGCCAATAAGAATTTGTGACATAGTTTTACATTTTTAATAAATTCCAATTTCGAGATATTTAGAATTAAAATTTTAACTAAATGTCAAAATCGAGATTTTCGCCTGACGGCCAGAACAGCTGTTTATTGATGATAATGATAAATGTGCACTCGGAAACAGAAATGCGTGCGCTGAACACAGGAATTCGCTCGCACCAAACCTTTGGCAAGTTTTTTTGTTGGATGTGACGCTTTTACACAGGTAGGAAACATCAGATAAACGGCGTCGTATCATGCCGATAACATATAGCGAACGCGGCGATATCACTGAGCATCAGATCAGCTGTACAGACAACCGTATCGTGTGGATAGCTTCACTTGGCATTGAGGTACACATTCTCAAGACACTTTCTCCAGATGCGGGTAACGATGTGTACAAAGTTCACTATACTGTTCACCAACATTTGACAGACACAAAGTATAGGTTGAACTTTTTACACACACAGCTTGTTTCGCCGCCCCCCAGGGCGGCGAGTATATATACGGACGCTATTGTCTGTTCGTGGGTCTGTGTGTGTGTGTGTGTGTGTGTGTGTGTGTGTGTGTGTGTGTGTGTGTGTGTGTGTGTGTGTGTGTGTGTGTGTGTGTGTGTGTGTGTGTGTGTGTGTGTGTGTGTGTGTGTGTGTGTGTGTGTGTGTGTGTGTGTGTGTGTGTGTGTGTGTGTGTGTGTGTGTGTGTGTGTGTGTGTGTGTGTGTGTGTGTGTGTGTGTGTGTGTGTGTGTGTGTGTGTGTGTGTGTGTGTGTGTGTGTGTGTGTGTGTGTGTGTGTGTGTGTGTGTGTGTGTGTGTGTGTGTGTGTGTGTGTGTGTGTGTGTGTGTGTGTGTGTGTGTGTGTCCGTGTTACAAAACTAACCATGACGGTTAGTGCCACCCAATGGAGTCGAATGCGCTGAGTAACGTGCCGTTGTCCGTTTCTGTTGCTAATTTCGCTATTTCGAGATATTTACAATTAAAATATGAAAATGTCAAAAATGACACTTTTATTTACAAGTCGTATCGGCAAAATTTTTGTTGAAATGGAAAGGGCATAAGACGCGATGAATTTGTGACATAGTTTCGGATTTTAGAATTCACGAAATTAGGGATATTTTCAAGGGTTTTGTCAAAATTCCCAAATTTCGACAATTTCAAACAGCTTAAATTTCAAAACTTCTTTGCACGGATGTATCGAGCACAGTCTGCCAAGTATTTAGCAAATAGTTTCAACGAATATAATTAACGAAATTTAGGATATTTTTAAGGATTTTGTTAAAATCCACAAATTTCGACAATTTCAAACAGCTTAAATTTCAAAATTTCTTTTCACGGATGTGTCGAGCATAGTCTGCTAAGCATTTAACAAGTAGTTTCAGATTTTATAATTAACGAAATTAGGCATATTTTCAAGGGGTTTGTCAAAATTCCCAAATTTCGGCAATTTTAAACAGCTTAAGTTTCGAAACTTCTTTGCACGGATGTGTCGAGCATAGTCTGGCAAGTATTTAGCAAATAGTTTCAGATTTTATAATTAACGTAATTAGGGATATTTTCAAGGTTTTGTCAAAATTCCCAAATTGCGACAAATTCGAACAGCCTATATTTGAAACTCTCTTTGCCCGGATGTGTCGAGCATAGTCTGCCAAGTATTTAGCAAATAGTTTCAGATTTTATAATTAACGTAATTAGGGATATTTTCAAGGTTTTTGTCAAAATTCCCAAATTTCGACAATTTCAAACAGTCTAAATTTAAAACTTTCTTTTCACGGATGTGTCGAGCATAGTCTGCCAAGTATTTAGCAAATAGTTTCTGATTTTATAATTAACGAAATTAGGGATATTTTCAAGGGTATTGTCAAAATTCCCAAATTTTGACAATTACAAACAGCTTAAATTTCAAAATAGTTTTGCACGGAAGTATCGAGCATAGAACATATCTTTGTGTCGAACATATCTTTGTGTGGATGCATCGAGCACTAGCCCAAAAGAATAGGGCGTCGTCCCATTTATACCCTTTTCAATAGGGCGTCGTCCCATTTATACCCTTTTCAATAGGGCGTCGTCTCATTTAGACGCTTTTATTGCACTGTGTGCCTGCGGCGAGTTTTTCTGATCCATTTATGGATCAGTTGCCACAATTATAAGCGCAAAGTGTGCCTGCGGCGAATCTTCTGACGCGGCAAAACCCCACCAAATTGTCGACTAAATGTCTAGCGGCACTTCACTATCCAGTGCACATTATCGCGCACTCGCTCTCAAGTTTACACTGATGCCAACGTGGTGCCACAGTTTTTAGACAAAGCTTGTTAAGTCGACTGAATTTTAGCTGTCGTCGACGACAAATTCGCACCCTTGGACAACATTCCGCAGCCATCCTCCATTCTACAGAGTCACGCTACATCCACGCCGGCAGACCACGAGCGACGTCTGGCGGACAAGAATAACGGCGCCAAATTTGAACCGGCCAATCAGCGACAGGAGGAGAATTTGGTATCGGCGGCTGACAAGGTATCGCCGGCCGATTTGAGTCGAACGTTTCGATTCGCCATTGATCCAAATTCGGAAAACGTGCTGTCGTTGGAGTTGCGGTGATGAATTATTAAACCTTGTGTATGGTAATCAAGATTGTTTTGGCGTAGCTGTCCGTCTTTTTTCGCCCGCCCTCTGGCGGGCGATACTATACGAGATCTCGGCGTGCGCGCGTGCGTACGTGCGTGCGTGCGTACGTACGTACGTAACGCTCCCAGATCTCGGCGTTGGAAAGTCGTAGAGCGGAGATCTTGGGCTCTACGGATAGGTCTCGACTTACTGATCATTCCGCTAAGAGGTTTCGAAATTCAAAAGTTTGAATTGCGCGCGCTATAGTAACCCGAAGGTCGAAACGCAAAACGGCTGTAACTCGCTCGTACTACGTCGTAGAGCAGCAATCGACACGGCAGGTGAAAGCCCTCGGCGTGATTTTTCATGCGTATGCAAAAGTTTTTTCAACTACGCAAACACGCACCGCAGAAAACGCCATTCTCGGCATTTTGACGCTAAAATCGCTCTAACGCGCTCAACTTGCGTCGTAGAGAGACGATCTCGAGCTTTTTTCGCCCGGCCTCAGCCGGGCGAACCCCTACGAGAGCTTATCGTCCGTGCGTTCGTTCGTTCGTCACGCTCTATATCTCGGCGTTGGAACGTCGTAGGAAGGAGACCTTGGGCTTTGTGGATAGGTGTCGACTCACTGATCATTCAGCTAAGAGGTTTCAAAATTCAAAAGTTTGAAATTCGCGAGTTACAGTTACCGGAAGGTCAAAACGGAAAACGGCTCTAACTCGCTCGTCTTACGTCGTAGAGCGGCGCGCGACAGGTCAACTAAAAGGTGTCGACGTGCTCTTTCGTTAGGCACAAAGATTTTCTTAATTACGCAAACACGCAACGCGAAAAGTGACATTCTCGCGTTTTTTCGCCCGGCCTCAGCCGGGCGAACCCTATCAAGAGCTCGGCGTGCGTACGTGCGTGCGTGCGTGCGTGCGTCACGCTCGCTTCGGGCTTAATAACTCGCTCGTCCGACGTCGTGGGATGGAGTTTGAGTCATCGTCGGGTAGCCCGCGGACTCCTCTAGCCATCTGAGTAGTCAAACCTAAAATAGGTTTTCAAATTCGAGCGCTACAGTATCCCAAAGTGGGGTCCATTTTAAGACAAAAGTTGACCGAACCTAGTCAAATCGCATATCAAAATGAAGCGCTCGAGCTCCTGAGCACGAATCAGACAACTAAAAGTTTCAAAAGTTTAAACAGAGGGCTACAGTAACCAAAACTCGTCGAAAACTGCAAACGACACACTTGCTTCGGGCTTAATAACTCGCTTGTCTGACGTCGCTGGGTTGACGTCGACACATCGACGGGTAGCCCTCGGACTACTCTCGCCATCTGAGTGTTCAAACCTGAAATAAGTTTTCAAACTCGTGCGCTACAGTATCCCAAAGTGGGGTCCGTTTTAAGACAAAAGTTGACCGAAGCTAGTCAAATCGCATATCAAAGTGAAGCGCTCGAGCTCTTGAGCACGAATCCGACAACAAAAAGTTTTGAAAGTTTAAACAGAGAGCTACAGTAACCAAAACGCGTCAAAAACTGGAAACGACACGCTTGCTTCCGCGAAAAGTCAAAACTTCATCAAACCTAGTCAAATCGCATATCAAAATGAAGCGCTCGACCTCCTGAGCAAGAATCCGACAACAAAAAGTTTCAAAACGTCAATGAGAGGGCTACAGTAACCAAAACGCGATGAAAACTGCAGATTTTGGTTTGTTATATCCTGGCACTCGTGCGTTGCAGAGGGGCGGTCTTGACATCGCTGAAGAGCTCACTGCAAGCCAACATCAAATCATGCTCACAATTAACCTGTAGTTTTGGGCTAGATTCCAGTGTCTTTTTTTTAAATTTAGTCTGAAAAGATGATTTGCTTGGTGTAAAGAATTAAACCCGAGCGATACCAATGTTGCGTAGCAAGACCACTCCAAAAAGTGTAGTCGCGAGGAGAGTCAAAGACGCTGCACGAAACCGGAAAGGGGCTTGCTACAATCTCGGTATAAATTCAAAGCTCAAAAGCACTCCGCTTTTTAGCACTCCGACCCTAAAAGGGCGGAGGGCTATAGTGGAGGCACCGATTTCATAAAGTTTGTACCCAAGATTTCTCGCGCGTGCTTCGTCCGATTTGGACGCGGTTTTTTTTAATCGATAGCTCTCGAGGGATAGTAGGTGTGGACGCACCTTCATTTTTTTCGCGTAATGGGAAAATTTTGAGAAAATTCAAAAATTCGAATTTTGTAGTACATTGAAAACAGTTCTCCATCCATAACTTTCGCAATACTTTATCGATTTTGGTGATTTTTGGATATGTTATAGTCCTCGACAAGATCTAGCTGGGAAAAGAAACCTCAGCTCCCTAGGGGTCCCGCGCGGAAGTTATGGCCAAAAGAAAATTTCGGAGGTGTGAAATTTCGGTGTAAAAAATCGAGTTGTGAGATTTCGGTGTAAAATCGTTCTAAGATGCAATTTCCCGGAAGCACCAATCGATTTGCTATCGTTTGGCTCCAAAATCGCCAGAATCGGCCGTGTAGATCTCCAGAAACGTAGGTCCAACGACTGGCGATTTTGCCCGATTTTCGACACTTTTCGACTTTCGGCTGCTTTTACGCTCGAATGCGACTCTTTATGGCAAAATGGGCCGCACCACGTGATTCCCCGTCGAAAAGTGATACGGAACCGATTTTCAAAAATATTTTCCCGGCTACCGTCCCCCCGGCCGCGTCAAAATTCGAAGTACACCTCTGTTGACTTATTTTCGGCACTTTTGGACTTTGGGCTACTGTAACGCTCGAATGCGACTCTTAATGGCTAAATGGGGTCCACCACGTGATTTCCCGTCGAAAAGTGATACGGAACCGATTTTCAAAAATATTTTTACGGCTACCGCACCCCCGGCCGCGTCCAAAATTCGAAGTGCACCTCTGTTGACAGAATCACAGTAGGAGTCGGAATCCGGTGCTTTCGAGGGCACTGATTCCGAATATGGCACTCGTTTTGCGATGCGGGCCAGGATTTGCGACTTTTCGTCGACAATTGGGGCACCTTAACCATGTGTTGTCGAAACCCTAAGCGTGGGGATTCTTCGGTGCAATATCCAATTTCGGGTATTCTGCGCTGTAGACAAAGTCGGCATTGGTTCTGCGCTGCAGACAGACGAAGTCGGCACTGGTAAGGAAGTTTCAACAACAACTGCTGTCGCACAGAAGTTTCTTTCCACTACTTCTTAGGACCAGGTGCTCTCTCTCTCTCTGTTTTCGCGCCCATATGTTTTGTAGTAATACGTTACTGTAGTGCGCCGGTATTCTCCATAGGGTTAAGTCGCTGCAGTAATTGGTTCGTCTTTGTTTCCGTTTCGCGCTCTCTCGTTCCCACGCTCTGCTGGTGCGAACACTCCATTGCGTGAGCGTGTTTCGTGGCGCGCGTGTCTAGCGTATAGATATCCAGCTGTGTGCGCTTCCCGTGGTGCGGACGCTCGATTGCGTAAGCCTGTTTCGTGGCGCGCATATCTAGATCTACCGCATAGATAGCCAGCCAGCTGTGCGCGCCCACTTCTTTGTCGAGTGCCGTGCATTGTGTATTAGAGATGGGCACCGGTCACCGGCCGCAGCCGGGCCGGTTGCCGGTTGAAGCTTGACACTGCCAGTCGCTGAGTTTATCCATATTGAGATTTCCGACGGTCTGTTACGCGGCGCGCGGACGGTCTGTTGCGCAGCAGGCGACGCAATACCTCCATCTGCTATTCCCGAGTCGGGTCGGAGTGCTTCTATGCAGGGGCTCCTGCACGTAATCCTTGTTAAAAGAGACTTGTTGTTCGATGTGGCATATTCCCACAGGTATAAAACTTCAGATCAACGGCGTCGTATCATGCCGATACCACGAACGCGGCGATATCACTGAGCAACCGTATCGTGGTAATAGCTGCACTTGAATTGTGGTACACGTTTTCAAGATACCTTCTCTAGATACGGCTAATTATGCGAATGAAATTCACTATACTCTTCACCAAGATTTGGCAGACACAAAGTATAGGTTGAACTTTTTACACACACAGCTTGTGTAAAACAGCTTGTTACGCACACAGCTTGTTAAAAACGAGAAAGTTACCCGTTTGCAATGCCTTGCTGCATACAATATGCACATAGACGCGCAGTGCACAAATGACCCCACGAGTTTCATGCACCGCCCCCGTTACCAAATGCAATTAGCGCCGCAAAACGACCGTCGACGACGAGACGCCACCCCGATAATTCGGCGCCAGCCGACGGGAGTTCAGTCCATTCCGTCGGCGCGCGTAGAAACTGGAAGTGTTCACGGTCGATTCCCTTGTGCGCAAATGGGAGACGACAACTCCAATCGGCCGTCAGCGAGTCGCGTCGAGTGCAAGGCAAGCGACACCTAAGAGATGCGGTGAGACAGCGACTAATTTGGACGCCTTCACCCTATCAACTCCCGGTTTTACGGCGTCGTCCTATGGTAGTACGTGCCCACGTGGGGCAGAGCGGGAACGCGGAGAGAGGTGTCCCCTTCCGTTTCGCTTGAGTTGTCGTCGCCCTTTCTCTCTTTCGCTGTCTCTGCCGCGGCGCAAACCTGCCCAGTATTGCATTAGTCGACGTCGAGCGGCCCGGCGCGAGCACTCTCAAGGAAACGGAAGAAGTCGACTCTGCAGAACACTTCGGTCGGCGGTCCGATTGTTTGTTCGAGCCAAAACTTTCACTATGTCGAAGACTATTGTTTTGTTAGGTACCGTTATTCGCATTAGTTACCTATCGGCCAATATGTCCACTAGCGCCTTGAAGTTGGGGCGGGGGGGGGGGGGGGGGGGGGGGGTAGCGCGTGCCGCGCACTAAACGGAAAACAGCCGCTCTCTCTGCCTAAAGGATCGTGCGCAGTCTGCGCTAACTTTTGAAAGCACTTCATTTGTCTTCGTTGCAGGCAACGTGTCCTACTATACTATACTATAATGAATTGTAGTATAATGTAGTATAGTATAGTATAGTATAGTACAGCATACTATACTATACTACAATTCAGACCGGAATTGTAGTATTATACTATACTACAATTCGGCCTATACTACAACTAATTGTAGTATATACTACAATTAATTGTAGTATAGAGGAAAGCAGTAAATTCTTCAAATATTGTGGCGTGTACCATTTATTGCCAATTTGATGTCTAGACGCTGCCGGTCGACTCATCACATGTCGCGAATGATGGTAAGTAGTATAGAGTGTCTTATTGGGACGGTGTGCTGAAGCATAGGCGGCTTCTCGGACGGTTGGTTCTCTTTGGGACGGTGTGCTGAAGCATAGGCGGCTTCTTGGACGGTACGTTCTCTCGGACGGTAGGCACATAAGCCCAAGCCCCAGAGTGTCTCTAATAAGCGCACCCCTTTTAGCCTAAGCCTGTGAGTGTATGACGACTGGAT
>JASAMZ010009104.1:0-13919 GCA_030248115.1 Linhomoeus sp. GSCO2_2 | reverse complement strand
TAAATTGACTAAAATGCAAAGTCATTTGATGACGAATGTGAATGCAGAAATAGAAGCGTCGTATGACGATAAGAATTTGTGACATAGTGTTGAAGTTTTTAAAAATTGCAACTTCGAGATATTTTTAATTAAAATATGAAAATGTCGACAATATGAAAATGTCGAAAACTTTTTCACCTGATGATATAGCGGAGAAATTTCTTCAGAAATGGAAAGAGTATAGACTGCGGATAATTTGTAACGCAAGAGAAATTTGTTGCAAGTGTGGAATTTAATAGAAATACGTGATTATTTTTCAAATTCCATAAATCAACAAAAAGAACGTCGTTTTTTGACGAATTTGAACGCAGTCATGGTAAGGCCGTATGCCAAAAAGAATTTGTGACATAGTTTTACAGTTTTAATAAATTCCAATTTCGAGATATTTAGAATTAAAATTTAGAAAAATCTCAAAATGGAGATTTTCGTCTGATGGCCAGAACAGCTGTTTATTAATGAATGAGCACTCGGAAACAGAAATGCGTACGCTGAAAACAGGAATTCGCTCGCACCAAACTTTTGGCAAGTTTTTTTGTTTGATGTGACGTTTTCACACTGGTAGGAAACATCAGATAAACGGCGTCGTATCATGCCGATAATATATAGCGAACGCGGCGATATCACTGAGCTTCAGATCAGCTGTACAGACAACCGTATCGTGGGGATAGGTGCACTTGGCATTAAGGTACACATTCTCAAGACACTTTCTCCAGATGCGGCTAACGATGTGTACAAAGTTCACTATACTGTTCACCAAAATTTGACAGACACAAAGTATAGGTTGAACTTTTTACACACACAGCTTGTTTCGCCGCCCCCCAGGGCGGCGAGTATATATGTTGCAGTCAGTAGCCGTCTTCAGGCGATTGCCGTCTAGACGGCTATCGCCTGGTCGATCAGGCCGCGGCCGTCTTCTCGGGGAAAAGACGGCCATCGCCTGGTGCGTCAGGCGATGACCGTCTTCTGCTCGAAAAGACGGTTATCGCCTGATGGACCAGTCAACAGCCGTCTTCAAAATGAAGGCTGTCGCCAGCGCTAGGAGGGAAGGGGCACAGCAGGCCTGAGCAGGAGGTGAAGTAAATGGAGGAGTGTTTATTCCACTTACAGTTTGCACTAAAACTCGGCCGGCGTCGCGCCTGGCGGGTCTCAGCTGAGGCTTAGCGCGACCACCAACTTCAGGGCGCGCTCCGCGCGCCCTGAAATCGGTCACCGGTCGCGTTAAGCCTAAGCTTCGACCCGCCAGACTGCGACGCCGACTGACTCTTGTGAACTGTGGGCGCAGGGCGAGCCTAAGCATAGCCTGAACTGGAAGGAATATACTGTGTCCGAAACTAATACAGAGAAAGAAAAGACGGCCATCGCCTGACGCATCAGGCGATTGCCGTCTAGACGGCCGCGGCCTGATCGACCAGGCGATGGCCGTCTAGACGGCTATCGCCTGAAGACGGCCATCGCCTGTGACATATATACGGACGCTATTGTCTGTTCGTTCCTCTGTCTGTCTGTCTGTGTGTGTGTACGGAACAACTAGACATGACGGTTAGTGCCATCCGATGGAGTCGAATGCGCTGAGTAACGTGCCGTTGTCCGTTTCTGTTGCTAATTTCGCTATTTCGAGATATTTACAATTAAAATATGAAAATGTCAAAAATGACACTTTTATTTACAGGTCGTATCGAGAAAGTTTTTGCTGAAATGGAAAGGGCATAAGACGCGATGAATTTGTAACATAGTTTCGGATTTTGGAATTCACGAAATTAGGGATATTTTCAAGGTTTCGTCAAAATTCCCAAATTTCGACAAATTCAAACAGCTTAAATTTCAAAATTTCTTTGCACGGATGTATCGATCATAGTCTGCCAAGTATTCAGCAAATAGTTTCAGCGAATATAATTAACGAAATTTGGGATATTTTTAAGGATTTTGTTAAAATCCACAAATTTCGACAAATTCAAACAGCTTAAATTTCAAAAATTCTTTTCACGGATGTGTCGAGCATAGTCTGCCAAGTATTTATCAAATAGTTTCAGATTTTATAATTAACGATATTATTGATATTTTTAAGGTTTTTGTCAAAATTCCAAAATTTTGACAAATTCAAACAGCTTAAGTTTCAAAACTTCTTTGCACGGATGTGTCGAGCATAGTCTGCCAAGTATTTATCAAATAATTTCAGATTTTATAATTAACGAAATTAGGGATATTTTAAAGGTTTTTGTCAAAATTCCAGAATTTTGACAAATTCAGACAGCTTAAGTTTCAAAACTTCTTTGCACGGAAGTATCGAGCATAGTCTGCCAAGTATTTAGCAAATAGTTTCAGCGAATATAATTAACGAAATTTAGGATATTTTCAAGGGTATTGTCAAAATTCCCAAATTTCGTCAATTTCAAACAGGTGAAATTTTATAATTTCTTTACATGGTTGTGTCGGGCATAGCCTGCCAAGTATTTAGCAACTCGTTCTAAGATTTATAATTAGCGTCTTTTGGGATGTTTTTAAGGTTTTGTCAAAAGTCTCAAATTATGACAATTTCAAACAGCTTAAATTTCACAATGTCTTTGCGTTGATGCATTGGGCATAGTCTGTCAAGTATTTAGCAAATAGTTTCTGATTTTATAATTAACGAAATTTGGGATATTTTTTGTTAAGATCCTCAAATTTTGACAATTCCAAATAGCTTAAATTTCAAAATGTCTTTGCATAGTTGTGTCGGGCATAGTCGCCAAGTACATATTTGGTAAATAGTTCTAGATTTTATAATTAAAGAATTTAGGTATATTTTCAAGGCTTTTGTCAGAATTTATCAATTTCGACAATTTCAAGCAGCTGATATTTCAACATATCTTTGTGTAGATGCATCGAGCACTAATTCCAAAAGAATATGGCGTCGTCCCATTTATACCCTTTTAATAGGGCGTCGTCCCATTTATACCCTTTTCAATAGGGCGTCGTCTCATTTAGACACTTTTATTGCACTGTGTACCTGCGGCGAATTTCTCTGATCCATTTATGGATCAGTTGCCACAATTAAAAGCGCAAAGTGTGCCTGCGGCGAATCTTCTGATCCATATGTGGATCAGGTACCACGAACAAATCCAAGACCAATTGCGGCTATACCCCACCAGATTGTCGGCTAAATGTCTAGCGGCACTTCACTATCCAGTGCACATTTTCGCGCACACGCTCTCAAGTTTACACTGATGCCAACGTGGTGCCACAGTTTTTAGACAAAGCTTGTTGAAGTTCGTATGCTGTCAGCACACAGAAATTCACGGAGCTACTTATCTGAAAATAAATTGACAAACTTTCAAACAACTCTTTCTGAAGAAGTTACGGTATTCTCTATTGCAGGCGCCCAAGAAAGCCATCGAAGCGGCCAAAGAGCGCAAGGTTGAAGTGAAGGCGGTCGAAGCGAGGAAGTGAAAATTCGATTGCACAACTCGACGCGTATAATTGAAGATTCTGCCTACTGTGTCATCGTGTGCTGTATGTATCCTTTCCTTGCGAACCTGTATACGGTGTATGCGGTGTACTTCGGCTTTGAGACTGACTTCCGAATTGCGGGCGTGACGATCCATTAGTGTGTTTGCTGCACCGTTAGCAGTTTGCCAAACCCTTCGACACAACCGTTCTACAGTATACCAAGGGTATTACAAATTAGTTTGTCCGCTTAGCTTCGCGTATGTCGTTTGTCGTTTGAAATGCGGTAAAGACAGCTGATTCGGAAAGTTTGGAAGTGTGAGGACGAAGAATAGCAGGAGAGATGGCTGAAAATGGCCTAAAGGAAGCTGAAGTGCGGCTTCTCAGTATCAGTTCTTTGGGTTTCCCAACAGTTCGACTGCGAAGTCGTCGAGTTTCGTTTGACGAGGGCGAGAGCGAGGAACTGTCGGCAATGTCGAGAACAGCGGCGACTTGAAGAATTCAGCGACAGAACGTCGTCGTCATGGATTTTGCTCCTGTCACCTGGCCAGCAAGAACATGGGGCAGAATCCGAAGAAAGTGTCCACTTGGCGCGACTTCTGCTGCGGCGCGTCGGTCACTTTCAAATTCGTGAACAAGAATGCGAATGAAGAATACGACTCGTGAAGTGAAGAATACGACTCGTGAAGTAAAGAACACGACAAGAATACGACTCGCGAACGAAAGTACGAATGACTTCTTTCCTCGTCCTGAGAATTGAAAGTGATGTTTCAAATTGAAAGTGATCGTTTCGTTGGTGTCAAATGTCTTCCATCCTTTTGGTGCGCCACATGTGTCGTTTGCTTTGTGAATTTTTGGATTCAAAAAATTTAGGATTAAAAACATTAAGAATTTCTCGGCTAAATGTGCTGTCTGGGTCGCCATGCAAAGGTTTTACTGCATGCGTAGACGTCCAGGCACATCTTTCAAATTTGCGCGCTTTTCGACGCGTGTTGATTACGGTAGTGTAGACTACTTGAACTAAACGCAACGGTTGTGGCGAAGGGTTTGACAAACTGCGCACCGTTAGTAGGCTACTTAAAAGTGCGTATGGTGCGGCGTGCCCGTTAAACTTCGACGGATACTGAGTTCGTACCACGTAACGATCGTTGCTCGTGTATATGAAGAGGGGGACAAAAGCATATACCGTAAATCCTCCAATAAGCGCCCTGGGCGCTTATTTTTTCAACCTACCTCTAGGGGGGGGCGCTTATTGGAGGGGGGGCGCTTATTGGAGGGGGGGCGCTTATTAACTCGACCCCTCAAGAGTGCCAAAATTTCACCAGAATTCCCTGTTGTTGTCACATTTTTGCGCACATCTGCATAGATTTCAGGCTGAAACTGTATGACTTTTGATCCGAATACCTGCATTTAGTAGTGTCACGAAGTTGGGCTTCCACCGCCCTATTCGTGCGTCGAAACCGTAGACCAAATACCGGTTGAATGCCAAGTACCGCTTCTGAGTTTAGATGCCGAGATAGCCGCAGAGTTCAAAGTTGTACCAGCCTTCTCTTCCACTCCCAATTCTTTCCGTTTCCAAACCCACACCCACTCCAACTTCCCCCTACCACGACCACGCACCACCCAAAACAACACGTAAGAACTGCAACTACCGTAATCAAGCACGCAGGCGAATCAAGGCCAACTAAAGAACCAATCAGAACCAACAAAGATCGGATCACAATCAGTTCATATAATTCATCGCGAATGGGATTCGCGACACTCCCGCCGACGAAAGTTCCACGCTTGACAGATCCATAATCGACTGTAGAGCCATAGCCAGAGTAAGTTCCAGTCCAGTGATAGAAGCCATAGTCGGCAGGATCCAGAATCGGGTGAGTTCCAGAATAGTCAGTTGCAGTTCTCTTGCTGTGGAACTTCGAGAGGGTGAAGAAGCTTGACAGGCCGATTCAACTTCTTCTTGCCCACTTTGACCACAGCTGTCCTGACTCGTCCATCGCTGCTGGCAGATAGTGAGTCCAGGCGTCCCAGTAGCCACTGGCCACGTGGCAGGTCGCTCTCCTTGACCAGGACCAGGTCTCCAGTTTTAGGGTCCCACGGAACAATGAGACCTGACTGGTCGCGCCGAAATCCACTGGCTCGCTCTCGTAGAGAGGACAGATACTGGCTGCACCAGCATTTCCAGAAGCTATGCAGAATGTGCTGGCCAGCCTTCCAACTCTCGACCAGGGATTGTGCATTATCCAACGAGGGAAGGTAATCTGGGTCGTCTACTGCCTCAGTATCGACGGGAGGAAGAGTGGTGGGGACATAGCCACAGATGAGCTGGCTTGGGGAGAGGTAAGGGCCCTGTTCACAGCCCACATACACCAGAGGACGAGAGTTGACAATGGACTCGATTTCGGCAAGAAGAGTGGTTAACTGCACTTCGGATAGACGGCGGCGATTCATTGCCTTCTTCAGGGCTGTCTTCACCGATCCTACCAATCGCTCGTACATACCGCCCATCCAAGGACTGCGCTCCGTTATATACTTCCATTCAATGCCCTTTTCGGCTACCGTAGTCGCTACAGTGTCGTCTAGTAGGACGGAGTGCCATAGTCTGTCTAGGGTGCATTTTGCCGTCTTAAACTGCTTCGCGTTGTCAGAGACTAGCACTGACGGGCAGGGTTTTTTTTTTGCGCATAATCAGGTGCATATGCACCTAAAAATTCAGCCGTGCACCTAAAAATTTCGGTTAGGTGCACCGCCGTGCACCTAGAAATTCGGCGCTAATTTGACTGGTTATTACACAGTAGCCAAGTTCCTTCACGTACGCTTGCGCGCCGCTCATAATTGCCGCTCACAGAGTACATACATTACGTAGCGTACATACACAGATGCAAGCGTCCAATGTGCACCAACGCTGCCATGGGCTATCGCTGGGCTGGTCACTCTGTCTGATGCGTATCTCTACTCTGATGCGTCTGATGCGCATCGCACGCACTAGTTGTCGCTTCTCAATCGTTGACTCTTCAGTCGTTCAGTGCAGTTGGCGTTGGTTGGATGTTAGCACGGCGCGCGCGTCGCGCATTTATCCAGTAAAATGTCTTCTAAACAGAAATCGCTCTTCGCGTTCTTTAAAACGAAAACACTGAGCGCTAATGAGGCCGAATCGGCTGACGACGCTCCTTCCACTTCGGCAGCCACTGCGGAGAGTGATAACGAAGGCGATAACGGTGAATTGTCTCCATCTGAAGACACAGCTAACGAGCCCGCAGCTGTTCTATCTGGCCAGTCTTCTGAAGAGGACAATGACGGAGACAATGCCGCTGGCCCTTCGTCTCTCCTGGCAAAAGGGGCAGAGGGCGCCATCAAGAGACACGCCCACCCTCAGCTTCTGAGCCGGCATCAAAGACAATTCCCTTGGATTTTGGTTCTTGCGGGCAAACGGCTTGGGTGCCGTCTTTGCAAGCAAGCGAAGCGCGGCATTGACTGGGCAAAGGAAGGAAGAGCTGAACCGAAGTCCGGCTGGAGGAAGTCTACATTTCGAAAACACGAGCTGTCGTCAGACCACAGACTGTCCTCGCGTGTTCCCGTGGCTCAACAGGAGTTGAACGCTGCGATTACTACAGCTGTGAAAAAGACGGAAAAAGGCCTAGCTGCTTTAATAGCAGATGTGCTATGGATGGTTAAGATGGAGTTTCCCATTCACGACACCTCGAGGCTTCACGAGTTCGTTGAGGTACGAGAACTACTCTGGGTTGGTAATGTTGTTTGGGATCATCTTGTGCAGTCTTGACTCTCTCTCCCGTTTCAGGGGCAGCTGAAGCGCTGTCTCTCTTTGGCTGACAATCCTCTCGTAGACGAGAGAATCAGTTTTTGCTCTAGCCATCATAGCAACTCATCCACCTATGCGTTTCTGGAGGCGATTAATCTCTACGTGGCTGATAGAGTCGTGGCTGAAATCAAGGCGGCAAATTTCATTGGAATACACATCGATGAAAGCACAGATCTGACAAAGGAAAAGATTCTGCTGGTCTATGTGCAATTCTTTAGCTTTAAAGAACTGCAAGTGAAACTCGTATTTTTTGCGGCCATTTCTCTGGAATCTACCACAGCCGATGGTACATACACATTAGTTGCAAATGGCCCACTATGGCAACATCCTGTCTGGCAACCTAAACTTCAGGTATTACGGTGGCCATAATCGACAAATTTTGCTCGGTTGGCATTGCGCTAGAGGAGAAACTGGTCACTTTCACGTCTGACGGCGCCAGTGTCATGCTTGGCAGGCACAATGGCGTCGCTGCTCAGCTGAGAAGGCGCCTGAAGCTGACTCTCCTGGTCGAGTTTCACTGCGCCGCCCACAGAGAGCACTTGGCGATCAAGGATGCGTACAGTAACCATCCGTTCTTCCAGGTACTGTACGTAAAATGGTCGACTGTAACTACCACTGAACTTTAGCTTGTTGCTTTTCCAGCGATTCGAGGGCGAACTTTCCGAGCTGATCAATTACTTCAGTACCCACAAGCACTACAGTCAATTGAAATCCATAGCTGACGCGCTAGGGCTAGAACTCGTCAAATTTGGAAGAGTTTTTGAAATAAGATGGCTGTCAAGAGTCGACGTCGTGGCTTCCTTCGTTCGAAATTTGCCAGCCATCCAAGAAGCGCTCGACGCTTTGGCGCAGAATGACACTGTCGCTGAAGGGTTTCGGAGAATAGTATTCAGTGAACGGTAACGTTCCAGACGCTTCTTTCACTGCCAAAGATACTGTCAACAACAGCTCAGTTTCCAGATTTGTGGCTACACTGTTCCTACTGGCGGACGTTCTTGAACCATTGGCACAGCTGAGCAAGTCGATTCAGACAGCAGGGTTCCACCCATTCGATCTCGACAGGCGCGCTAGGGCTACCATAGAAGTCTTGCAAACCCGATTTCTGTCTGGCTCTTTCAGACCGGGCAGAAACGCAACAGCCCTTCTGGAACAATTTGAAAGTGGTAAAATGTAGTTGGTGTTAGATTGAACATTAAACAGACTGTGCTCAATTTTCGGTATTACATACCTCTGTACCTACAATAACTACTTCAGGCAAGGTGAGATTCATCAGGAACGAGCTTCTTGCCAAGAGGAGGAAGCTTCAGGATTTCGACGACGTCAAGCCAGAACTGCAGAGTTTGGTCGCTGACATTGTGGATGGTCTGGACAGCCGATTGCTGGCCGAGTCTAATACACTGAGACTGGGCCAAGTCTTCTTGCCGGAGTCCTATCACGGCCTGTCCAAGGAGGAAATTTTGGAATTCGGCACAAAAGAAATGCACGAAATATGCGCGCGGCTGGGGCCATTTGGCGTATCTGAAGGCGAGGCGCTCGCTGAATGGGAGCTGCTGAAATTTGAACTGATTGCGGGAGGTAGAGCCGATTCATGGAAAGTAATGCTGGAATACCCCCTCCGCAACAAGCGCACCTTTCCCAACCTCGCCATTGTCACAGAAGTGTTCTTGAGCTTCTGCGCTGAGAACGCTGCGGTGGAACGGGGCTTCAGCCTCTACAACCGGCTGAAAACCGAACTGAGAAATCGTCTGAAAGGAGTCACCGTTGATACGCTGATGCGCGTGCGCTTGAATGCTGGTCCAATTGAGCAGTTCGACTTCAATGAAAGCATTAAGTACTGGCACCGGCTGTCCAAGAGGGGCCGTTACATGGTTGGGGAATCTGGCAAGTAGAAGTCGGCTGTTATATGCTTGTGACGCGCCATTTGTTAGGGACTATGCGTGATTCTCAAGTGGCTGTTAGTGTTTTCGCTTGTTAAAACAATGACTATTAGACAGGAGATGGTCAATTTACAGATGAACCGGTGCACCTGAAATTTTTGACTAGGTGCACGGCGTGCACCTACACATTTTGCGAAAAAAAAAACCCTGCTGACGGGCAACCTCGACGAGCGACGAAGCGCGCGAAAGCCAGAAGAAACATCTGCGCTGTCATGTCAGTGACCAGCTCTAGATGAACAGCGCGAGTCACTCCGCACGTGAAGAGGCACACCCAGACCTTTGCTTGTTGCTTAGCCGCTACTGTAATGTATAGTGGGCCGAGGTAGTCTAGACCGACGAATGAGAAGGGCTTGTCTTGTCGCACTCTACCCGCAGGGAGTGGGGGAAACAATGGCGCTTGGAAAGAGCCACCCTCCCAACGACGACAAGTGGTGCATCTGTAGAGGACTGACTGCACCACACGTCTGCCAGTTGTGAACCAGTAGCGAGTCCGAATGAGGGCAAGAGTGTGGGCTGCACCAGCGTGCGCGTGGTTCTCGTGATAGTGGCGCACAATCAGGCGAGTGTAGTCGCTTTTCGGAGGGAGGAGAACTGGTGTTTGAGTGTGCGTAGGCAGCGCCGAGTGTTCCAGTCTACCGTGGCAACGAATGACGCCCGTCTCCTTCTCCAGAAAGAGAGAAAGCTGCTTGTCGTAGCATCGCTCAGTTGCCGTGGACACGCGCTTGTACAACTCGGGCAATTCAGTGCATTGCACGTGGCGCTCGAGACAAAGCTGCGCCTTGCGCAGTTCACCGGCCGTCAGTGTGCCTGACCGCTTACTGGAGGCTTCGAAGCAGCGCTGTAGTAGTGCTGTCATATGTAGCCTAATCTTGGGTTAGGAATGGTCACAGAGCGCATATGGTAGTGCTAGTACTACTGGTACTAACAAAAGGTGGGCGCTTATTGGAGGGGGGGCGCTTATTTTTTCAACCTTCCTCTAGGGGGGGCGCTTATTGGAGGGGGGGCGCTTATTCGAGGGGGGGCGCTTATTGGAGGATTTACGGTACCTATACAAATTATCAACAAATGTAGAGAGTTCAGACGCTAGATTTTGGGACAGCCACACTCCACACCACGCGTTGTGCGGTAGGTACATATTATGTATGTAGGGTGCGCAACGCTTCGCGACCGCGAGAGGTTTGGAAACAGGAAGAAACAGCAAAGTGGTCAATGGGTTGCTTGCACAACACACGAACAGCAGTAGATTCTAATGACATTGATTCGGCTCATTCCTTCTTTCGTAACACCATATGATTCGCGCAGTTATGATTTCGTCATTATATGGGTTCATAGGTTGGTCGACTGTAACCAGTTTGCTAATCTACACAGTTCCGCGCTTTCCAGCGTTGACACTGACTACTTTCGTGGTCTGGCCAAAACCTAGCAGGAGCAGGATTTTGGAGCGAACCGTTTTGTTGAACGCGAACAAAATCAGCGGGTTCACGCTGCTGTTCATAACCATACTGCAGCTGACGAAGAGGCTACCGTACAGGGAGCTACCGAACATGCTCACGCTCAGTCGGGTGATAGCGGACGAGTGATTGTAAGCTAGTGAATTCAAGATGGTCACGAAGCCTACCAGGAACCCTTGGAACAGAAGCGACGTCTCAGCGCTCGAGGCGCCAGCACCGCTCGACTTACTACTACCACTAGTGCAGCTGCAGCAGGCGGTCGACCTCAGGTAGACCTTGATGTAGGCGTAGGTGGCGACGTAGAAGCCCAATCCGACCAGGGGCGCCAGGTCTTCCACTTTCCAGTACGCGTCGCCGATCTCCTCGAGAAAGAAGCGTCGATTGAACTCTAGCTGCGCCGTGTCGTTGGGATGGGGGTACTTGGAGCCCAGGTAGAAGTGCTCGACGTCGAACCTCCGGCGATAACCTAACGCGCGGTAGATGAAGACGCCAAAAGCTGCGTGCAGCCAGGAGTAGGCGATCACGAACCACATGGAATGACCCTCGAACGCCATGTGGTAGAAACGCTTGGCGGCGAACACGGCGAAACGGTTGACAGCAAGAGCTACCGTAGAGACGAGTACTACGCGGTACGCCACGGTGTTGATATGGCCTAACACGTACAAGAGAAGCGTGTCCTCGCCATACAGGTGCACGCCCGTCAAGCTAAGCGGAACGGAGACGAGAAGATTAGCGAAGAACATGCCCATGTCGCCAATGGCCAGATTCCAGAAGAGCAAGTAGACGTTGTGCTTGAGGTGGAACTCCGACCGGTACTTGTACAGGGCGTAGAGCACGGGCAAGTAGCAGACGAAGCCTACAGTACTCAAGGAGAAGTAGCTCAGGCCGGCCGTCAGACGATGAGAGAGAGGGGCCATCTTGAGGTTGGAGCACTCTGATTGGTGAAGTAGAATGCGGGTCACCTGGAAGAGCAGCGAAAGTCTCCAGTTGTTCTTCAAGTACTGTAGAGTTGTCGGTTTGAGGCCACCCACCTTTTGGCTGCGCGGCAGGTTTTGACGGCCCTAAGGTTGCGCTATGAGTATAAGAACCTCGACGACAGCAACAACAACAACCACAATCTTGCACTTTGGGTCTCGGGACGATTACACCGCCCACCCACTGGATGAATCAAGCCAAGTCAGTTTGTGAATACCGCGCAACTGCCGAACTGACGACTGAGGTTCTGGTTACATCCCCAGCTAATTGGGAGTTGCAGTTTCCAAGGCGACTGCAGTCTTTTATGAGAGAATCGAACCTACGTAGGTAGGTGCGATGGACTTAACCAGCACACGTCGACTGCAGCGCGATGAGTTTGATGATCTATCGATCTGCGGGCGTCCTATTCGATTGTTTTGCTCGATTCATTAAGCTCTATTGTTTTCGTTTCAATTAGTCGTCTCGCGTTGAAGAAAATTCTAAGAATACTGCAGTTTCTGATTTGTAGTTGCATTCTCGATGGCTGGGTTAAGATTGGGCGAACGAATTGTCCACGTATGTCAAATCGTCTCCCACAAATGCACCATATTGTGAGTGTTGTCTGACCGCTGTGCTAATTGGTTCCACAGCCCAAGCCGTCGAACGTCCCTCAGAGAGAGAACGAGAAAGAAAGAAAGGTCTGACGAACTTTGCCCTCCCTCCAGTGGGAAAGCAATACCGTATTGCTTCTAGCAGACCGACGTCGGCCTGTGATTTCGTCAGTGGGCTGCCGAAGCGCCGTTCAGAGTTCAAAGTTCATAGTTTATTAGTAATAATTTATGTTTAAAAGCATAAACTATGCGAGCAGAGGGCAGATCAGAAAAGTCCAAAACAGACCCACTAGAATCCACGACACATCCACCGATATCTATGAAACGAGACGACTAGGTTACGTCTACCTGGGGCAGAAGCCCCGCTCTATCCACAGGTCGACACATCCTCGTCTGCCCACTGGCAAACGGCATTGCATTACGTCGGCGCGATGCCTTGGCACCGGTTTGTGTCGTTGAATGACACTGTTTTCTACTGTATAACATTGTGATGACTTCGGTTGTTGCGTAGTGAAATCAATCGCATACACGCATCAATCGCATCAATCGCATACAAAACCTCACATCACATATGTATGATGCACCCGTCCATTCGACGCAGCGTCAGCGAAGTATTCAAAGTCGGAAAATTGGAGCATTTTGTATGGTTCTATCTCATAATACAACATCGTCCCGTAGCTGGTGGCTAACGTCGTTAGTCGGGAAACAGGTTAGTCCAGCAGCCGACTATGTAAGTTGGGCGAGTCAGTCGCTCGGCTAACCTAAGTGCCGACTAACCCAGATGAGTTGGTGACTTGACTGACCGGCCCCCTCCAGTAACACAGCGTCCATAAAATGATCGAGTCTGAGGGCCGACTAATCTCCGCCAACTAACAACGTTAGTTGGGGCCCGACTAATCTGGCGTTACATAATGAGTTACCGTCTTGAAATACTCGATGGGTCGCCAAAAGGACCAACGCACTGCAGACGTTACGAGAGAAGCGTCGTCTAGAAGTTCTACAGTTTCTGTACCTACAACCATGACTCTACCCACCTATTGGGTTCCTATGCAGAAGAAACAGGCTATACTGTGATCACTAACGTTCGCTGACTCTCATGAACGTTGCTATTACCGTTGAATGCATACTGCAGGGTACCGCAGGTGCTTTGGTCGCCGAATGACTGAAGACTAAGGAGGGAGAGCAGGATAAAGGGCTATAACGTAAACGCCAAACGGATTAATAGGTCCTAGAGTCAGATTCGTCCAACGACTCATGTTGACGCGACACCTGAAGCACTACGTCGTCGTCGTCGTCGTCGTCGTCGTCGTCGTCGTCGTCGTCGTCGTCGTCGTCGTCGTCGTCGTCGTCGTCGTCGTCGTCGTCGTCGTCGTCGTCGTCGTCGTCGTCGTCGTCGTCGTCGTCGTCGTCGTCGTCGTCGTCGTCGTCGTCGTCGTCGTCGTCGTCGTCGTGGTCGTCGTCGTCGTCGTCGTCGTCGTCGTCGTCGTCGTCGTCGTCGTCGTCGTCGTGGTCGTCGTCGTCGTCGTCGTCGTCGTCGTCAAGAACTCTAAAACACACTTCTAAATTGTCGCGCATAGTCTGAAGGTTGGCGGCTGATAGCCTCATGAAGTCAGGGCGGGGCCGGCGGCCTGCTCATGTCCGCTGCTTAGGGCGACCAACTGTGTATCTTGGGTACCTATTTCGA
>JASAMZ010009099.1:0-15838 GCA_030248115.1 Linhomoeus sp. GSCO2_2 | reverse complement strand
ACGAAAGCTTCTGCAATGTTCGCTGTCCGTCTAGGCAGGCATGCCAGAAAGGGCCGTAACAAATTCTGTAGCGCTGGTGTTCGGTTTGATTGGTTCGTTTTGTCGCGCGCCTTGCAGAGCTTTGTTAAACACTCTTCGTAAGTTTTCGTTGCCTCCAACGTCCCAATCCAAGTCGACAATCAGTCCAGGGAGCGTGCTGCTGTGCTGCAGCATAGCGATAGCGTAGGAAAACGATTGTGTCGAGTTGTGTGGTTGTGGTAACCGATAGTACTTTAGCGCATCTCAACTCTTCGAGAGTTGATATACTGTAGTGCTAGGTGTTCGTTCACTAAGATAGAGAAACTGGAACTTTCATTACATGTAACGCTCTATTCGATTTTAATTTCTGCCCTACCCCTCCGACAAAGAAGCGCCAGTCTCAAGATGGACATGCTGAAGAAGACCTTCGATCGAGGCAAGCAAATGGTGGAGGAGAAGCTGGGCGAAGCGCAGAGGACCGAATTCGATCCCGAGTTCGCGGCCGCTCTGTTAAGAGCAGACGATATGCGAAACTCGTTGGAAAGAATGCTCAGCTACGCGGAGATCTTTGTGCAACCCGATCCGGCCGCCAGATTGCTGCCGGATTTCACGCAGGTGGGGCTGGCGACGACGACGACGACGACGACGACGGCGGCGGCGGCGGCGGCGGGGCGGCGGTGGCGGCGGCGGCGGCGGCGGCGACGACGACGGCGGCGGCGGCGTGGTGACGACGACGACGACGGCGGCGGCAGCGGCGGCGGCGAAGACGACGACGACGACGACGACGACGGTGACGACGACGACGGCGACGACGGCGACGGCGACGACGACGACGACGACGACGACGACGACGACGACGACGACGACGACGACGACGACGACGACGACGACGACGACGACGACGACGACGACGACGACGACGACGACGACGACGACGACGACGACGACGACGACGACGACGACGACGACGACGACGACGACGACGACGACGACGACGACGACGACAACGAACGACGACAACGACGACGACGACGACGACGACGACGACGACGACGACGACGACGACGACGACGACGACGACGACGACGACGACGACGACGACGACGACGACGACGACGACGACGACGACGACGACGACGACGACGACGACGACGACGACGACGACGACGACGACGACGACGACGACGACGACGACGACGACGACGACGACGACGACGACGACGACGACGACGACGACGACGACGACGACGACGACGACGACGACGACGACGACGACGACGACGACGACGACGACGACGACGACGACGACGACGACGACGACGACGACGACGACGACGACGACGACGACGACGACGACGACGACGACGACGACGACGACGACGACGACGACGATAACGCAATCTTGTAGTAAAATTTACCGATTCAACAAACGTTTAAGGAAGGCCACAACAAAGCCGAGAGCTTCGCCGCTCAACTCGGCCAATTTAACCAAGCGATTCAAATGTGGAAACCACTGGAAGCGCCAAGCAACAAAGTGGCAGCTCAAATGGGGGACGGTGAAACTGCGTTCAATTCGGTATACGTTTGTAGTCTGCCATGTTAATGTTACTTCATGTGTCTTTGTCTTGCTAGTGACCTTGCATTGTTACATAGGTGGGTTTACTACTTTGCTGTGCAATATTTTTACTGTACTTTATGTGTTTCGATTGATGCCATTTTGTTTGTTAATTCCATCTTCACTTTTGCAAATGGAATATTCACTTGCTATTAGTATTCCATTTGGCGCCTAACTATATACATACTCGAAGAATCGCATAACGCAAACTGTAGGCATATACCTTTATATTGTGGCACGTTGCCTGATTTACGTAACTGGTTTAATGTTCTGTTTCCTCAGCTTTCTTATTTTCATCACTCTGTTGTAACTTCTTTTGATTATCTTCACATTTGACTTTCTCATGCTTAATTGAAGTTCAGATCGGCCGGGCCGAACGCGAGCTGCTTCACTGCGTGGCGAACGACTTCGTGAATCCCATGAAGCGACTGCTGAACGAAGAGATCAAGAACTTGGAATCCGTGAGTTTATATCCAATAGAATTCGTGAAATCTTGTTAAATCGATAATTTTGTCGTATGTAGGAGCGCAAAGTGCTGAACACGAAGCGACTGGACATGGACAGCTGGAAGAACAAGGCGGTGAAACAAGCCGGCAACGCCGCCGTCGAGGAGGAGACTCAGAAGGCCGAAGCGGCCTTTCGGTGGGATTTTCGCTAAACTTACAGTTGTGTGCGTGTCTACGTTTAGGAGTTATTCCTCTGGAATTCAGAGAGCAACAGCTGAAGGTCAGCGGACTAATCGAGGCCCTTGAGAAGAAGCTGCCGGACGTCGTCGCCTCCATGAAGAAATTCGTCGGTATGCATGCACTGTGGTTCTCTCTCCGCTCTCAGAACTGACACAATCCGATTCTGCAAGTTCACTCTCACGATCGTGTTTACTTGGAGTTTGAACACACCGCTTCAGTGACAGACTGGGAGACGAACGCTCAGCAGGCAAACGCACTTGTCTGAGTCCGATCTGGCAGCCGAATGCACCGTCTGGTTAGGCAACGGGTCTAGCTAGTAGCAAACAACCGCATTTGTCTGACGACGACTCAGACAGGCCTTGATGGCATGACATTCAATCGAGCTAACGCCATTTGATTCACGAGACTCATCTCAAGACAGGCAGACGGTCATACTCTAGTGGTTATTTACCTTTCCAGGCGCACACAACGACTACTACAGAAAGTGCCACAACGCCGTGCAAGCCTACTACGACTCACTCTGACTGCGAGTTGAAATACCTGGAGATCTTCTGCAGTTGTTTTCTGCTTTGGAGGTGGTAGGCACCGTTTAGGGCTCGTTTGATTGACTGCTGCGATACTGTTCAATGTTCGGCTTCAGTGATACAGGTTGGGTGTAGTTACGCGGTTACTGTTGGGAACTTTGTGGTATAATATGTTCGCTTGAATGACTGGTTTTCACAACAAAATTGGAACATGAAGAGGGCATGGTAGTGTTACAGTAGTGTCGAGAGGTGCGAGAGCACTGCTGATCGGCGTAAGAATGGCGCTATTGCAAGCGTCTGGTTCATTCAGTCGCAACTACAGGTACCAATGTACAGGGTTATTTTTTCAAAGTGAGGGGTCGGGAGCTCGAATAACTTTGGCCCCGGTGAGCCGATTTTGATGAAACTTAAAACAGTATAAATTCAATATCTACCATAGCGCGTGTTAAAATTTTGACCAAATCGGGCGTGCATAGAGCCTACGCTAGCGCGTTAACGAAGGCCTACTCTTTTCAGGCCGCTGGAGATGGCCGCCGTCCTGGTGGTGGCCCCCTTGCTCACGCTGAACAGTGACGCTAAATATGCAATCTTTCGACAGAAGTGCGGGTTTAGCTAGCGTTTCCTGCTTCATTATTGTTCAGTTTAGTTGAAAGATTGCATATATAGCGGCACAGTGTCCAGCGTAAGCAAGGGCGCCACCACCAGGACGGCGGCCATCTCCAGCGGCCCGAAAAGAGTAGGCCTTCGTTAACGCGCTAGCGTAGGCGCTACGATTTGGGTAAAATTTTAACACGCTCTATGGTAGATATTGAATTTATACTGTTTTAAGTTTCATCAAAATCGGCTCACCGGGGCCAAAGTTATTCGAGCTCCCTCCCGACCCCTCACTTTTAAAAAAAACCTGTACTAAGCATATCCAAAAGACGTTGCAACTGGGATGATAGACGATCTATTTTAATATCAATACGGTTCTCGCTGGCTCCAAACTAGGTACATATCGCATTTCCATTTGCAGCTTTGTCATACTAGAATGGAAATCACCTTAATTTGTCGGTAGGTACAGCCGACGTGCGGTGTTTGGTGTATAGCCTACACAGGTACTCATCCGGGGAAGGGCAGGGTTTTCGCCAGCATCTTCAGTCGGTCCTGGCCTCCCATGCGAAGTGCTCGTCTTGCGGGAACTGAAAGACAATTAGCTACGTACGCACAATGTAGCGTGAGTGCGACGTACAGTTACACTAACCAATCTGGCAATCTAGGCTACTCACTTGGGAGATAGAAGTCTTCGTCCTGGGGATCGGTTTGGATGGCGTGGTCTGAAAAGTGTGCCGCACATATGTATGTGTGTAAAGTGCAAACGTAACTTCACGCAACTTTCCTTAGCAACTGTGCTGCTTTACTGCTTGAAATCTAGTCGACACGTTCTGAGTTCATGTCTACGGTGTGAATCATTCATTACCCAGCTCTTCCTTCAGCAGCGCGCGCAGTTGCTGTTGTTTCGCTTGCTTATTCTCGCGCTCCAGGCTAGTAAGATACTTGACGATCTCTGAAGATCAAAGACACTATTGGTTTTACTACCGCAATTAAAACACCGACATCCGCTTACCGAGGTCGTTAGAGGCGACGGGCGCTGAATCGACGCAGAGTAGAACCAGGCACGCGCCCCCGATCGTCAGCAGCCAGCCAGTCGTCATGTCTCGCTTGTGTTGTGCAAAGAAATGGACGTACTTGAGCACTGCCCTAAAATTATTCACAAGTGGGAGTTTCGGGTCATCCAACGAACAGATGGTCTCAGACAGAGCGCCTAAAACGATAAACAGGCCGAAACAGCAGCGACCACTTTTCGACACGCAAGCGCAACGCGCGGGTAACCTGAAGTTTGCTCGCACGCCTTACTTGCTCAAAACATCTGCAGCTCTGTTGCGTTGCGAAACTAATGTAGACTCATAAAGTGTGAGGCAGAGAAATGGCACGTCTCTCCAGGTTCAGCAATTATGCCCCTCTGTCTGGGCGTGTCATCCAATTATGTCTAAATGGCTATACGTGAGAAACCGCGCAGACGACCACAATGCAGCCTGGTCAGTGGCCATACTGTGACAAAATGAAACTGCTAATCCTAACTAACATGAATAGGAAAGGTTCACTTGCCCGGATTGGAATGAGGTGATGCAATGGTTAAGTTCAGATTGGATGGATCGCCACCCTCGCGATCGGATGGCTCAAACGAAGCGACGGGTCTATGTAGTAATGTACCTAGCACGCATGTGTAGGAATATGAACGGCAGATCGTCTCTTTGTGACGGTATTTCCTGAGAAAGTACTTTGAAGAAACAACGAAAGAGCCCTGGAGTGAGCTCGGCAGTTGATCGATCAACATTTTCTTATCAATAAATAATTATCTGGTAGACCAATTTGTCAAAATGGCGATTCGCAAGATTTCCATGTTCTCATAGTCACAACTGTAACTCAAACGAGAATGTAATCGGAGAGGGAGAGCACGACCTGCCGACACTGTTAGCCACCCGCAGTAACAGACAGTATGTAGCGCTTCCCTTCCCGCTAATCGCACCCATGCGTAACAACGACACACTGGTCGAGAGGCTGGTTTGTCGAGCGAAAACTCGGTTCGAATACATCCAATTTGTCACTCTGCCAGCGGCGATGGCTGTCAGATGGCGAGCCGACGTTCCCACATCAACTGAACATGCTCAAATCAAGCTGTGCAATAGAAAAAATGTCTCAGAGCGGCCGCTCTGATTGCGACCCAGGGAAGAACGGCTAAAGTTTGCTGCCCGGTAATCATCGAAGCAATCTCGGCCGAGTGGGACCTCACCAGATGGTGGGAAAGACGAACTAAGCAGCATTACCCTATTTTAAAAGCTGTCTGGGCAAACGAACGGGCGTTCCACTTTGCTGTCCCTTTCGAACAAAGTACATGGTACACAGAACCTACATGCAGGAGTGACAAGTGGATTTGTTACCTACGCCGGGACTAATCAAGCGTTGAGCGGGCAAAAGGGAAAACAGCAAAACAAGCAACAGCGTCAAGTTGGTAGGGAGGTTCACAATATGAGGTTCACTTCATCGTAAGGCTTCGCAACGGGGCAAGCCTCTCATTTATTAGGTGCAGTGTCCACATACGGTTAGACTGCTATTGCTGCAATAGTGTGAAGCCTACCGAAAGCAGCAACGACTGAATTTCTCATTAGCAGCTCAAGCAGGTGGGAGGGTGGAGTGACAGGGCAAGGGGGTTGGATAATGTACAAGCTGCAAAACGTGATCGAACTGCTTGGCCGCTGTTTTATAAATTTGCCGAGTAATCATGTTGAATAAACTCCTAGAGAAGTTGTGCATAATACTTCTCATTGGCTAGACTCCCTCATACGAATGTGGAATAATTGGCTGTGGTAGACGCACAGAAGCAATAACACCTCGTGACAAGCTGCGCTAATGAGCTCCAAAGCGATTGGCATGGCTCATCGGAAGTTGAATGCCAGTCTCGACTTCAAAACACGACCTTTAACTGGGTCACTGATTCTACCGTAATCCTCTAATACCCCTCCGCGCATAATGCTTGTATGACGTTCGTCGGACAAAATGCCCATGATCCCAACAACTATGCAGAAACCCGTCAGCGGGCGTCAGCACATTGTCTTTTGGCCAACGGTAATTATTTCTTCTGGGTCCTGAGAAGCCGCCACACGGCAAGTCGCGTTTCCAATTCGCGTTCATCCGAGGTACGCACCTTCCTGCCTGGACAGTGGACACTCATTTCCCAGATACAAAGAAGCCTCTCATTGGCAATCGCACCCTATCGTCGCACTTCGCGAAAGCTGTAGTCAAAACACTGGGACTGAAAGTGACGCGAGAGCGGCAATACACTATGCGAATTGACTTCGCTTGAGATACATTCAAAATATGTGCCTACTTTGAGGTGCTTTGAGTGGTTTTGAGGTGTTTGCACCGAGCAAAACAGAAGGAACTGTCAAACGCAGATGATCAAGGAAGTAAGTAAGCACTCCACCACGCGCACCACTTTCTAATTTTCATCTGTCATGCGCAGGACAACCAAGAAACATAACAAACGTGGATCTGTACACACATGCGCATTGCTATTGTAGGTACGCTGACCATACTGGATACACCACATAACAAGCGTACAGGCTTCGATAGGCAAGAAAGAAAATTGATAATATCACACAAAATAAATACAATTGACGAATTGCAATGTTAACACATGCACAAGTCTGATATACATGATCACAATCGGTCGGATGCGTCCTCTATCCCGGAAAGGGCAGCACCTTGGCGAGAAGCTTCAGTCTGTCTTGGTTGCTCATGTGGGCCCAGCGTCTCTTTTCCGTCGCTGCAACACCAAAATTCCTTGAAATTCTTTCACCTTTTCGGCATTCTAACGCCAGTATTCGCAATGATCAAGCTATCGAGCACCACCGTATACCGAGAGCGAGCTGCAGCGCCGATCGCAGCTGCTGGACGTCGTTCGAGCTTGTCGGGTCGTAGGGGGACAATTCTGAATCCAAGGCATGCGTTGTACACGTCACATGCAAACCACTGATTGCAATGGTTGCTATACCGAGATCGTCCGTGATTGGAGCTGCCGCTGTCAACATCGCCACCACGAGTAGCACCCCGCCTCCAATGACGATTTGACGTCCCAGTCGTGTTGACATTTGGAGAAATGTTGCAGCGCTCTTTGAAATTTCTTCTGCTGCAAACCAGACAGGAGTGAGTCCCAGACGCTACTCTGAAATTGCAATGGCTTCTTTGTGAGCTAATGAGGCCCCGCTCTTAGAGCTGACTTCCGCGAGAAACCTTGAACCTTAGATTAGATTCGCCTAGAAATGGCGCCGATCGGAAACTGGGCAAGTGGTGTGATGCCCACCAATGTGGAAGGGAATACTGTAATGACAGCGTCACGGCCGCGCGAAAACATCTCTCCGCACTCTGTCGGAAGTGTATGGTTTGCCAATGACATGCGAATAGAGGGATATTTCCATAATGTAATTTGGCCCTTGGCGACATCTGCGTCCACCGAGTCATCGGGTTCAGACTTGAGTTCATACTTGGGGCCTACATATGCAAATCGCTGGGCTGTTGATGAGGAACTGAGCTTTGCCGAAGGTTGTATGCGGCTTGTCGGTACAGGTTACTGCTCACTGCGTTTGACATTGTCGGATGAAATCGCGCAGACTCGGCAAGTCTCAACAACACTACTAAGCGCGAATAGCCGTTCCGAATTCCGATCTGCTCGAAACCACAACCATTGTATTTTATACACACCGCGGGTCCAAGCAATTAGTCTGAGGAGAGCGCATCCAGGCTCAGGCGTTGCCATTGTTAGGCTTCTCTGGGCCAAGCAGCGAAGTCAGACAAACACTACTGACTACGACAAACAGCAGGAAGACGTGGAGGTCGACAAGGCTTCTCGCTTACGCTTACAAGTAAAGTATGAAACAGTTGTGATTGTGAAGACCCAAACACTAGGAACCGGATGATCCTCACGATGTCAATAAGCAAGACATGCTGCCTCAGTATGGTTTCCGTCACCAACACACGGACTCACGGAGTGTCAGCGCGAATCTTTAGGCATGTTTCTCTGCGACTCTGCCTGACGAAGAACAAACAGTAAGAATCAATTATGACTACAGACAACTCTGCTACGACTTATGTGATCAGAAAATGGGTGCGCAGTGCACAGCGCAAGGATAAATAGGTGAATTGTAGGAGCCTATGGCAACCACGAGCGAAATTAAAAGTGTCATCAAAGAGTCAGGTTTTATGCTGTCCCGCCAGACCACCTTGTCGACCCATAAACGTCCTGGATTTCTCTTCAACCGAATCAATTGCCGCGGAACGACTTACGCAGACTTCCTCTTCCTCGTAACTCACATAAACACACCACAATCGACTCGTCAGGCGATTTTGCTGGCCGGAATGGGAACTTCCTTTGCTAGAGGCAGTTAGAGCCAAAGTGGCGCACTGTCCATCCAGGCAAAGCGAAATCCAACCAATCGAATTAGCTCCACTGAGTCACGCATCACGCTGGATTTAATCGAGCGTGCTGGTGCAGTTGAGGTAAACAACAAGCAAGTGTCGGCGAAAGTACGGTCCAGTTTCTAGGCCACAGCCCTGGAAAGACTTCGGAACAGCTTAAAACGCGACCGGTGACCGACTTCAGGGCGCCCTGAAGTTGGTGGTCGCGCTAAGCCTCAGTTGAGACCCGTCAGGCGCGACGTCGACAGAGTTTTAGAGAAAACAGTGTGAGTGGGATGAGCCCTCCCTCGTATACTTCACCTCCAGCTCAGGCCTGCTGTGCCCCATCCATGCACTCGCTCCGTATGTATCAGAGGGGGAGGATGGCCAGGCTCACGGTGTGCACTCAGCCAGTAATTTTTTGGGGTGCATGCAGTCAGTAATGCTAGACGTCGGCCAGATTCACGTTGGGTGCACGCAGTCAGTAAAAGGGGTGCGCTCATGTCGTCCGCTGGTGACAGACTTGCAAAGAAGTTGCGATCATTGGATTTTTTAGTGCGACCGATATGTATGGCTCTCGCATTTGAACGACTCTGTCACCGTACAAGCAAATTCTGCATTGTAGCAAAATAAACCGACACAAGAGGTACGGTCGTTGTTGATGACGCAGTACAGCTGTAAAGTACGTCAAATAGGTCATTGCCGCTGTGTTTCGCATTACATAACGGTTGCGTCATGCAGCTGCGAAAGTAATCTTTTGAAAACTCAACCTGCGGCGAACGAATGAATGTAAAAAGAAATTCAGAACTTTTTGTGTATTCGCATTCAATACGGGGCTTGTTTGTGCCGCCAATTTCCGCATGACAGCTTTGAGCTTTCATAACCAGAATTGACGCCAAAATGGCAACTCACGGAAGTTCCAAAGCTGAATTCAAGGAACTCGGCGTCGTTTTGGCCATCGCCGAGAAACTAAAGCGAAACAACGAATTGAACATCGAAAAGTTTCCACAATTTCACAATTTGATAGCGCTGGCTGGAAAAGACGCGAAAACGTTGATTGGGCGCGACGAGCAATTTAGACAGAGGTGCGTCTGCGTACGGTGCCTGTTGACTAGTATTTTGTTAACTTTGTCACTAATTAGTGTAAACATTTAGCCGAACTTGCAGATTTGTCGCCGCCCTTCGCGACGCAAAATTGGAGTTAGAGCAGTGCGCCGCCAATACTGAGAAATCCGAGAAGAAAGCGATCGCAAAAGTATTCCAATTTGGAGAGATTTTGGAATTTAAGACATTGGATTTGAATTCACGATTTACAGGAGCCGCAATTCGCGTCAAAGGCAACCCAGTCGGACAGTCCGATCGCCTATCGATTTTGCGAGGTGTTCTGCTGAGATTTGTGCAATTGTGAATAGATTTTGAAAACTTTTTAACACATCACTCCATCGCAAAACATTCCAGGTTTGCTCCGAGCTGGTCGCGTTGGTTTGCGACGAGGCTCTGCAGTGGTGCCTGCACGAGAAGTGCGCCGCTCACAGACAGGTATTTGTGCGCAAATTCGCACAGTATTATCATACTATTTCATTATCAGTCTCACTTTTTGGCACTCCTCCCCTCCAAAAGGGAGGAGTGCTATAGTGATGGTGCGGATTCTGCGTAAATTGGAACGCTCATAAGTCGGGCTAGACTTGGCCGATCGGGGCGAATTTTTTTTTATTCGATAGGTCTCTGGAAGGCGCAGGGTGGATCGAAGGTCTCGACTTCCGTCCGGGACCCGATTTTTGGCAAGTTGCCAAAAACCCGGTTTTTTGGCCTCTGGCGAACTTTGGACGCTTAGAATAGTGTTCCGGTAGAACGGAGCGAGACGAGCTTTGGGCCAAACATGTAAAAGACATTGGGCTATCCGATGGTAGGGGCGCCGTCGGGCTGGGTCCGGGCCTGCCCGGGCCGGGTAGCAACAAGCTGTTTTAAAAAAGTTGAGTTGTTTTATTAATACAGAGTGGTTTGTGAGTGTTTTAAAGTGGAAGAGTAAAGGAGTGGATACTTTTGTAAAGTATTTCAAAGGCCTTTCCGATATGACGCGCGCCCGCCCGGAGTTCACTATTCATGCGCTACTTCTGACACGCTCCTTTCTGAGGGGTTCTTGCAGGGCAACATTGGGATCGCCCGGGATTATTTTTTTTGAGCAAGACACACGCATTTCTGAGCGGTTGTTGCAGGGCAACATTGGGATCGCCCGGGATTAATTTTTTTAGCAGACAAAGTTGTTCGTAAGACAAGGGTTTAAAAAACAAAAGTATTTCTTTAGGAATAACCATTCAACAACTGCCTCAACGTAAGCTTTCAAACGGTCGAACGAATGCCGCTCTACAACGTAAGACGAGCGAGTTACGGCCGATTGAGGTAGCTCGCGAAATTCAAACTTTCGAATCTCGACTTATCATTCGGAATGATCAGTGTGCCGAAACCTACTCAACAAACTCAAGATCGTCTCTCTACGACAGAAGACGAGCGAGTTAGAGAAGTTTTGCGTTTTGAACTTTTGGGTTACTGTAGCTCGCGATATTCAAACTTTTGAGTGTCGACCAATAGAAGAACAAATGATCAGTGAGTCAAGAGCTATCCAGCAACTCAAGATCGTCTCTCTACAATGCACGCTGAGCGAGTTAGAGGGATTTCTATGCTAAAAACGCGAGAATGTCGCTTTTCGTGGTGCGTGTTTGCGTAATTAAGAAAATTTGTAATGCCAAGTGAAAGAGCACGTCGAGACCTTTTAGTTGACCTATCGCACGCCACTCTACGACGTAAGACGAGCGTGTTAGAGCCGTTTTGCGTTTTGGACCCTCGGGTTACTGTAGCGCGCGCAATTCAAACTTTTGAATTTCGAGTTCTCTTAACGGAATTATCAGTGTGCCGAAACCTATTCAACGAACTCAAGATCGTCTCTCTGTGATGGAAGACGAGCGAGTTAGATAAATTTCGCGTTTTAAACCTTTGGGTTACTGTAGCTCCCGAAATTCAAACTTTTGAGTTTCGACCAATAGAGGAACAAATGATCAGTGAGTCGAGAGCTATCCAACCAACTCAAGGTCGTCTTCCTACGACGCACGCTGAGCGAGTTAGAGCGATTTCTGCCTTAAAAACGCGAGAATGTCGGTTTTCGTGTTGCGTGTTTGCGTAATTAAGAAAATTTGTAATGCCAAACGAAAGAGCACGTCGAGACCTTTTAGTTGAGCTATCGCACGCCGCTGTACGACGTAAGACGAGCGAGTTAGAGCCGTTTTCCTTTTAGACCTTCGGGTTACTGTAGCGCGCGCAATTCAAACTTTTGAATTTCGAAGTCTCTTAGCGACATTACCAGTAAGTCGAGAGCTATCCATAAAGCCCAAGATCTCCTTCCTACGACTTACCAACGCCGAGATCTGAGAGCGTGACGAACGCACGCACAGACGGACGCACGCACGATGAGCTCTCGTAGGGGTTCGCCCGGCTGAGGCCGGGCGAAAAAACCGGGTTTTTCGACCCAAAAGTAGGGTTTGGTTGAACGGTCGTAGCAAGTTGGTGGATTGACATTGTGACTCATCTTCGCTTCATGCTACAGAGCTAAGATAGGTTGCGTGTCGCGTGGGGGTCCCTTAACAGCCGGGCTCTGGTACCGCCCGGACTATGACCCCAAAGTTGGGTTCCGGGTCTCCGCGTAAATCTTCGGGCAAACGTAACTTTCGAAAGGGTACACCTATCGAGATGGGACAACGACCGCTCGATAGCGCTCGCTAAGCTCTACAACTTTGTAGTAGATCACTTCTTTCGTAGTGGTCCAATTTTGGGTGAAAATTTTAAAAATCGAATTTTGGGTCAAAATTCTAAAGTTCGTCGTTTCCCATTCTTTACTGTGCGGGTCGATTTCGATGATAATTAGTGAGTTTTTAGTACTTGTAAATATCTTTCGGGGAATAGAAGAACAGCTCTTGGCGCGGTCGTTTTCTGGGTGAAAATTCAAATTTTTTGATAAATTTTCAGTATCTTAGTGCAAAGTGGGGTCGGTTGAGACATTTTGGTGTCAATTTCATTTTCACGTGATAGAGCATCTAAAGATACGTTGTTTTTGTTATAAGCACTTTTTCGTCCGACGCATATTTTGGCGGGAAATTTGAATTCAAAGTTTTGGCTGCCGGATTTGTTGGGGGCACCTACTGTGCAAGTACTCGATTCCAGCTTTTCGGGGATGCTGATCACGAATTTGACGTTGTCTTTTCGTTTTGAGATGTGTGGGACCATTGAAGAATTTGCTTGCGACCATACGTGCCCTCAAGTGGCAAACCTGGTTGTGTCAGTTCAGCTGAAGCTAGGTGTGTTGTATGTCAAATGTGGGGTATTGGAGGGCCACAATTCCGAATTTGCTATTAATTTTGCGATCGGAATGGCCACTAAGCCTCGCTGACATGTCTCGTTGATCAATGGGCAGCATGATTCAACTCCCAAAATTCTTCTGAAAGAGGGGAGGAGTGCCCCGAGGGGCTCTGCCCCCGTCTACTAATCTTGTAGAAGCGCCGAGCGCGTCAGCGCTACAAAGACGAGTTTCTCGGCTACGAAGTGTGCGAAGGCGAGAGCGAAATGGACATTCAGCCGAGTGACAAGTCGATTGGGTGGCGGAAATCGCAGTCTAGCGGCCTCTGGACCTATAACAGGTGATTCCGATGGTAGGGAGTGTGTTAATGTTTATGAAAGTGTGAAAGTGCGCCGCATTTCACTCAAGTTTGCATTGCAAAATGTACCAAAATGGCGGATACTTTCGGAATTTAGATTTTTGCAATTGTTTTCTCAATTCGTCGGCTGTGAATTTCTGGAGTTGGTGGGGGGGGGGGGCAACCGCACCCTCCCCCCCCCCCCCCCCCCCCCCAATAAAATGCGTGTGATTTTCGCAGATTTCTGCTCGGCGTGGAGAATCTGGTGGAAATCCGGTCGGAAAGTGGCAAGGCGTCATCGCAGAATAGCGAGATTTTCTGCGATTTGTGTGCCGAGAAATTCGATCGCGGCGAGTTGACCGATCACCTGACGTCGGAGGACCACGTGCTCAGATTCGCGGTGAGAGGATTTGTTTTGTATGAAGTGAAATTATACAAATTTTGTGTGTGGCTTCTTCCACAGAACAGAGTGGGATGTAGAGCATAACCATGATCGGGGTGGTGGTGGTGGGGGGGGGGGGGGGGGGCATAGGGGAATCTTGTCTCAGTCAGTGGCTTCCCAACCCTGTACAATGGTCCCTAATTCCCACCCACTTTGTAGCACCGCAAGTACGAGTACTTCGCCGCCCAACTGTTTGGCAACAACTCCCGTGAGGCCCTGGACGAGTTCCTGCAATCTACGGACCCCGTAGAATGCAGGACCATCCCCACAGTACTCAGACCTGCACTGGCGAAGTCCCTGACGCCTCCCTTGCCTTTGGACGGGCCCCCTCCTTCGAAAATGGCACGCAATTCGAAAAATACAGTACACCCTGTAACCATTTCGCCCTCCCTGTGCGCTTATGAGGAAGCGGATGGATTGCTCAGCGACGATTTTATTTCGAAGGTAAAAAGTTGTGAGCAACTTGCAGAATGTGAAAAATTGAAATTCTCACATTTTTTACCTAATTCTAATCCAAATAAATTTGGACATTTCGTTCAGGTAGAGATATAAGGAAATTGTAAGAAAACTGAAAAGATACCGTAAATACTCTAATAAGCCCCCGTGGGGCTTATGTTTTCAACCGAAATATCCCTACATTCTGCACTGATTGCAACGAAAATCTGCTTAAATGAAGGTAAAATCAGCAAAAAATCTTCACGGATCGCTTCAACAGCAAATTTGGAGCCTGAAATGAACCGAAATCTTTCAAAATAGCGCCGCAGGCGAAATTTTTTTCCAAAATAGATTCCTTCTGCTGAAAAAGTCCTCTATGGTAGACTTCCAGAGCTGAATTTCTAGGCGTAAAAGTTTACGCCTAGTCAAAATTTCTAGGCGTATTCCAGAAATTTTGGGCGTAAATAAGTAGTAGAGGGTGGCTGACGGTCTCCCTACGATCTCCTCCATCTCCCTCACGGTCTCCCTACGATCTCCTCCATCTCCCTCACGGTCTCCCTACTATCCACACCGTCTCCCTCACGGTCTCCCTACGATCTCCTCCATCTCCCTCACGGTCTCCCTACTATCCACACCGTCTCCCTCACGGTCTCCCTACGATCTCCTCCATCTCCCTCACGGTCTCCCTACGATCTCCTCCATCTCCCTCACGGTCTCCCTACTATCCACACCGTCTCCCTCACGGTCTCCCTACGATCTCCTCCATCTCCCTCACGGTCTCCCTACGATCTCCTCCATCTCCCTCACGGTCTCCCTACGATCTCCTCCATCTCCCTCACGGTCTCCCTACTATCCACACCGTCTCCCTCACGGTCTCCCTACGATCTCCTCCATCTCCCTCACGGTCTCCCTACTATCCACACCGTCTCCCTCACGGTCTCCCTACGATCTCCTCCATCTCCCTCACGGTCTCCCTACGATCTCCTCCATCTCCCTCACGGTCTCCCTACTATCCACACCGTCTCCCTCACGGTCTCCCTACGATCTCCTCCATCTCCCTCACGGTCTCCCTACTATCCACACCGTCTCCCTCACGGTCTCCCTACGATCTCCTCCATCTCCCTCACGGTCTCCCTACGATCTCCTCCATCTCCCTCACGGTCTCCCTACTATCCACACCGTCTCCCTCACGGTCTCCCTACGATCTCCTCCATCTCCCTCACGGTCTCCCTACGATCTCCTCCATCTCCCTCACGGTCTCCCTACAATCTCCTCCATCTCCCTCACGGTCTCCCTACTATCCACACCGTCTCCCTCACGGTCTCCCTACGATCTCCTCCATCTCCCTCACGGTCTCCCTACTATCCACACCGTCTCCCTCACGGTCTCCCTACGATCTCCTCCATCTCCCTCACGGTCTCCCTACGAGCTCCGCCATCTCC